>CM035444.1:71008494-71118494 GCA_020310875.1 Ceratopteris richardii
ATGTAAATTGTATCTTGATGCCATTTTCATAAAGAAAATCTGAAAATTCTTTGGAGAAATATTCTCCTCCTCCATCGGACCTCAAGGTCTTTATGTAGCGTCCTGTTTCCTTTTCTACCTGTGCTTTAAATCTCTTGAACATGGAGAACACATCTGATTTTTGTTTTATGCAAAACATCCATACTTTCCTTGAATGATCATCAATAAAAGTGACAAAATATCTATTACCAGCCACTGATGGTTGTTGTGATGGTCCCCATACATCCGTGTGTATCAAGTCGAGGACATTCCTTGTCACATAGTTGCTTTTCTTGAATGGTTGTCGAGTTTGCTTTCCTAGTTGGCATGCTTCACAAAACTCATGTAGTCCAGCATCATTGAATCTTGGAAGACCTCTTACCACTTCATGGTTGCTCATGTCCTTGAGCTTGGGAATGTTGATATGTCCAAACCTTTTGTGCCACAAATCGATTTCAGCAATCCTCTTGTTTCCAAACTGAATATACATCACCTTTCCATGCGGTTGTTGAATGTCCAAAGTGAACATCCTTCCTTCTTTCCTTCCTTGAGCAATGACCTTGAATCCTTCTTTTGGATTCTTTATAAAGCAGCCTTTTTCATTGAAGATAACATGATATCCTTTCTCTACCATTTGTCCTACTGAAATCAAATTCTTTGCAATAGTAGGAACATGAAGAACATCAGCCAATACCTTCTTGTCTCCAAGCTTGATATCTCCAACATGCTCAATTGCATGTTGAGTTTCATCGCCGGTCTCCATACATCCTTTTCCACTTGGAGCTTGTAGCTTTGTGAACAAATCTCCTTGGCATGTCATATGGTTGCTGCAACCTGAATCTATGAACCATTTTTGGTCATCACTTCTCGAGTTGTTGTAGTCATGCTTCATGGCAAGCATGGTTTGCTTGTCTCCTTCACTTGATGTACTCGCATAGTTATTTTGGCTCCTTTGGTTGCTTCCATTCAGCCTTCCATTCTTTTGCCAACAATCATTTGCATAATGTCCTAGTTTACCACAATGATAACATGTTATACCTTTATGAGGATTGTATGAACCTCGACCTCTTCCTCTATTTCTTCCTCGACCTCTTCCATGTGTGTTGTCATTTGAGTTATCCTTGTTGCCCTCCGAGTTGTGTTGGTTGAAATTTGTGTTGTTGTAGCTTCTTCCTCTTCCTCTCGAGCCTCCTCTTGAGTTCCTTCCTCTACCTCGTCCTGCATATAACATTTGACTATGGCTGTCCTTACCTTTGTTGCCTTCTCCTTGTTGAGATACCTCTTCAGCCACAAGATTTGGTATAATCTCGTCGAATGTTGGTAGAGGATCTCTATAAAGAATGTTTGTGATGAGGGGCTTCCACTTTTCTTCACTCCTCAAGCCATTGAGGGCTGTTTGGACGATGTCTTCCTCTTCTATCTTGCATCCAACTGATGCTAGCTGATCTCGAAGCTCCTTAATCCTCAATGTATACTCACTAATGCTTTGGTTTGAGCTTTTCTTCATGTTGTTGAGCTCGTTCTTGAGTTGCATCCTCCGAGACCTTGTTGAGGTAGCATACACCTTCTCCAATGCTTCCCAAACTTCCTTGGCTGTTTCTAAGCTTTGCACATGACCAATCATAGTGTTAGAAATAACTTGTGAGATGAGGAACATCACCCTTCGATTCCTCTCTTCCCAATCAGCAAATTGTCTCCTTTGTGCCGGAGTAATGTTGGGATCTTCAAGGTCCACCGGTTGTGGATCATCTCCACTAACTAGACTCCATAAACGTTTACCTTTAAGGTAATTTATCATTCTATACCTCCAAGATTGATAATTATCTTTGTCTAACTTCTCAACTTGTTGTCCTAAATCAGCCATTGAAAACTTCCAAGATTGAAGTTTACCTCAAGTATATTGTGGGGCTCTTTCTTGACTTCGCGAAGCTCCCCCTTGATTTGTAGCTTCTCCTTTGCTTCAATTCAGTTCCAATGCTTTGCCTCTTCAAACTCCAATGCTCTGATACCAATTGTTGGAGAATTCCTCTCCTAATCGCAGCGGAAAGTCTAGAAGACCTTCTCAGGATCAAGACTTTTGCCAACAGCAGAACCTTCAAATGAAAACTGGTACCAACTGAAATATCCAATGAACTTGAAACTTTGGTCACTCAATCTAGACACCTAGAGATTTCAAATGAGATATCGAACACTTAATTTGGAGTAGATTTGAGTTGGCAACTATTTGATTCAAAACAGACTACCTGTCCACTCAGTTAAGCTGAAAACTGGACTTCACTAAAACCTGAATAACTCATAAAGCATAAAGAGTTTTATAAAACTGTTCTAGAAAGAGGAAGTACTCAAGATAAGCTTTCCAACTAATGTTTAAACACTAAAATTGGATACATATATTGAGAGATATGACTCTTACAAGTAGACTACCCAAAAATGGGTGTGCGGCTGGACATACTCTATGAGAGTAAACTGAACGAAATGACTCAAAACAATTGAAGTAGCTACAAGGGGGCTTCCACACCTTCTTCCTCTATCCTTGAGTGTCCTCCCTTGCTTCTTTTATAGCCAAGTGACGAAAAACTCTCATGATGAGTTTGAGAGCTCTTCTCCATCATTTCTCCACTACTTTGGACAACCACTCCTCTTATAGTTCAGTTTTTGGATTTGATTCTCTTTTGAATGATTCTCTTTTGGCCTCCACTACTTGCTGAAGTAAATGATTCTATTTTTCATTTTTGTATTTTCCTTGTATTTGAAGAAAATCCTTTTTGCAAAAATATATACGAGCTTACTTCTTTATTTTTAACAATTGAAACCCATACACCTATCTACTTGGTCATCTCCATACCATGTTTCCTTATATCCTTCCGTTTAAGAAGCCCAGTATCTTGGGAAGGTCCAAAACTTTGGAAGCAATCTTTAAAAGGGTCTATTATCTCTTATATTCACTTGGTTACTGAATGATCATTCCGATATCATAAACATCATCATAGTGATAAGAGTCCATAAAATATGGTGCTTTTTCTTTGAATCAATTTTATGAAAGTTAATGTGTACTTAGTCTAACCTTGATTTTCTAATGTAGAGAATAATATATTCATTTGAAGAATAGAACCAAGTCCCATAAGAGAAGTGATTTCGAACTCCTTTAGAACCAAAATGGTAGAGTTTCGCCACAACTCTAGGTTTTTCTAAACCTCGAGTATATTTATAAGTAATAAGTTTGACCTAAACTATTCTAGTATTTTGTAGAAACATATCATGCTAGTTCATATAAAAGGTCCTTGCCGTAGATTGAAACTTCTATATCCCACTATCCAAGGAGTCTTTGGTTTGTCATCCAATGCTCTGACTAGGAAAAAAAACTACACCATGCTGTTTGGGAATATTGGGTGGCATATAAAACGGTGCTCCAAGCCATACCCTTTCAGATGGTATTTGGCCAAAATGCAGTGCTACCATTAGATTTCTTGATACCTACATTGAAAGTAGCACAAGAGCATCAATGGACCGGCCATGAGCTCTCATCTAGAATCTTTGATCTAAAACACTTAGGTGAAACAAGATTGAGAGCAACAACAAGTATTTATGTGGCCAAGAAAAGCCAAAAAACATATTTTGATGCCCATGTGAGAGATAAAGGTTTAAAAGCGAGAGAGTTAGTTTTCGTGTACACCTTGAAGCAACACGCACAAAAACTAGAGAAGCATGTCTATGGACCCATGATAACTAATAGAATATCAACAAGTGGAGCTGTCCAATTAGCCACCCTAGAATGCGATATGCTACCTAGTTACATCAGTTGAACAAGAATCCCTCATAGAGGAAATGATAAAACGACTCAACACTGCCAAGAAATGTAAGGAAGAGGAAAAATGAGAGCGAGAAGAAGCACATGCAGAAGCCTTAGAATGCATTCAATGGATGAAATTAAGGAGACAGTGTAGAGCTCCACCTAGCTCAGATACTCATGACATGCCAAGATATCACATGGCCATGTGTCAAGCATCAGGTGTAATCTCTCCTATAATAGTTGATCAACGTCCTTGTGTGATCCTATAAGTAGGACAAGGAAAGCATGCAAGGACTGTAAGAGCTTTGATTGACTCAGGTGTAGCCACTAATGCAGTTAGACTTTCTTACTGTCAAGATTTGCAATTAACTATCGATCCTATAGAAGCATACCTCATAGGATTGGGACGTGTGGAAACCCCTTGCATGGGCAAGGTGGAACTTCCCCTCTACATTCAAGATGTTCTAATGATAGTCAAAGTGCTAGTGTGTCAAGATGAGGATATCACCGAACCTCTTGTCTTGGTTCAATATTGGATCTATGATCACGCAACATGAACCTAAGAAGTGGACTTCTTCAGGTATGGGTGAATTAAAACTATATCATAGTGGAGTTAGAAAATCAAGCACTCAAGCAACTAGGAAAGGCACCCACGCTTGGTCCTTTCATGAACACAAATGAAGATAACAATGTTATTCTTGTCAAAATTTCTATGGTGCAGAAGAATGTCACTAATGAAGGAGGTGCAGAAGCCAATGGGGAACTCCCTTCTTTTCTAAAGATGGTCCAAGAACAACAAGCACGGCAACCCAAGAAGCAGATGAAGTAGATAACCAAGAAGCAGGCTCCATGATCGGTGCAGAACAAAGTACGCAAGGGTTAACAACCCTTTGCTCTAGAAACAGGATCCCAAAGATGCACCAAACAAACTACTCAGTTAAAGACTACAATGAAGGAGTATCCTAGGCACCAATTAAGCTAGACCATTTATATTTGGGTCGCAAAGTGGTCGATGAAGGTTGACCCCAACACTAGACAAATCTGGGTGCCCAAGACCTACTTGCAAGCTCAAATAGCTTCACATAATCTCACAAGCTTAAATCAACACTTAGAGGCACTCATAGCACAAATCTCAGGGAAAACATCTACACTCAACACCTTCACATCTCCGATCACACCTAGTAGGATTATTTGGAAATGGGTACCCAAAAAGTCCCAAATCCGAGACGATCTATTCTAGCAACATGTAAAGGTCATCACTACCAAAAGATGTAATCCCACACTAAAATTTTGGAGAATTAAACCTTGTATATGTTGAGATATCAAGCTCAACATGTGATGATCCAGGATGACACGTACCAATTTTTTGTTTCTTGACATGTATAGTGGTCACGCCGGTATATGTCAGGGATACTTCATTGAGCTTTATTAGATTTATCTATCGAGAGTGATGGCACATTTGTTTCTTGCTAGCTCACTCATTCGCGAACATTAGGTTTTTCCTTATGTACTGATCTTTATATATTGCACTTGTATTCTAGTTTTTAGGTCATTCTTGTACATTCCTTTTATGTAATAGAAGAAGAAGAAGAAGAAGAAGACGAAGAAGATCATTCTTCCTTGCCTCAATCTGTGTGTGTGCTTCTCCTTGAGAGTGAGAGTGTGTGTGTGAGCTCTCTTCCTTATCTCCTTCCTCGTGACATGGTATTAGAGCCAGCGTGGCTGTAGAGAGCTCGTGGAGAAGGCGACGATGAAGACTACGCGGCAAGGCATGGAGAAAACGCAATTTCACAAACGGCCTCTGTTTGCTACGAAAATCGGCGTGAAGGTAGAAGATCGAAGTTTCGGAGCCATCTCGATCTCCCTTTCGAACCTGTAAGGTAGGGCCCATAGAAAAACTAGGTCAGTTTCAAAAACTATAACTTGGGTTGTGTTTGATAACACTCATATATTCCAGATCCAGAATTTCAAGCGATTTCGTGTACTATTGATACACGAAAATTGTGTTTTTCTGAGATCGAACTGTCACATCGTAGCGCGATAGTGTTCAAGCAGAGCTGCTTGTAGTGTTTTGCAGTGTTGTGAATTGCTGCAAAAATGGCAAACGCAGATGGAATGAGTCAGCTTATGAGTGATAAGCTGGACAAGAACAACTTCCATGCTTGAGATTCAGAATGACAAATTTCTTGATGGGAAAGGGAAGTACATCAAAGGAGAGAATGAAAATGCTCTGCAGTTACTAGAAAGGAATCCGACTGCAGACCAGTTAAGAGCATATGAGGAATGGAATCAAGGAGCACGAAAGGTAATGTATGGGCTATCTGTTAGCATACAAGATAGCATGATTGGACACATACATGATGCCAAGACTCCAAAAGAGGCTTGGAATAGTTTGGTCACTTTGTATGAGACTAATAGAAAGGCACGGAAATTGCAACTCAAGAACGAGCTGCATACATTGGAAAAGAAGAGCATGTCGGTAAGTGACTACACTCTAAAAATCAAAAGCATATGTGAGTCACTTGCATCTATTGGTGTGAATGTAGATGATGATGATAAGAAAGTGTGCTTTCGTGGTTTAGGAGCTGCATATAAGCAGTTCAGAGCTTCCATACAGACCAGGGAAAATATTTCAAATTTTTGCTGATCTGGTATCTATGCTGATTATTGAAGAAAAGAATCTTGGTGAGGATTCAAACTCCCAAGGAAAGCCCAATTCTGAGCAGGTATTCTACTATGGCAGAGGAAGAGGTAGAGGTAGAGGTTTTGGAAGTGGAAGAGGAAATAGTAACTAAGACCAAGGTCAACAACAGAATCATGCAAGAGGAAGAGGATAGTTTCGAGGCAGGGGGAGCCAAAGAGGTCGCAGAAATTTCCAAAGAAATGATTCAAGTAATGCTAGTAAAGGATGCTGGAATTGTGGTAAACCTGGACACTTTGAACGTGATTGCAGGTTGAAGAATCAAAATAACAGAAGGCGGCAAAACAACTATGCATCCACAAGTGCAGATGATTCTGAGAAGCTGTTTATGGTTCAACATCACATGATGAATACGATGTCTGCTGGTGTTTCAAAATCGAATGATAATGTCTGGTATGTTGATTCATGTGCTTCAAATCACATGACGAGTCATGCAGAATGGTTTAGTAGTTTGCAGAAAATGCCAGTTCCTGGATATGTTGAAATAGGTGATGATACATCGCATCCTATTGAGCATACAAGAAACATAGCATTGTCTATGGAGGACGGGAAGGTAAAACATCTTGCTGATGTGTTGCATGTTCCAAATATAACAAAGAATCTGGTTTCTGTTGGACAAATGGTTGACGAGGGATTACAAGTCAGGTTCAATGCTGATGCATTATATGTAGAAGAGTACAAGCAGGATGGACGATTGGTTGCCAAAGAAAACAAAGTGGGTAGGATGTTCACCTTAAATGTGAAGATTCCTGAAATGAATGCAACCATGTTTGCAAAAGGTGTAGGAGTTATTGCAGATATAGCGATATGGCACAAACAGATTGGACATGCAAACTTGCAAAGGCTGAAACTGATGCAGTCAAAGGAGATTGTCCATGGACTACCAAATTTCAAAGTTGCAGAAATGCAAAAGGTATGTGCAGCATGTCAATTTGGTAAACAGTCAAGAGCATCATTTCCACATGACAAGCATGTTAGTGAGAATGTACTAGAAGTAGTACATACAGATGTTTGGGGTCCAACAAAGACCACATCTATGGGGGGTTGTAGGTTTTATGTTACTTTCATTGATGACCATACACGCAAAGTATGGGTATATTTCATGAAAGAGAAGAGTGAGGTGTTCACTCAATTCCAGAATTTTAAAGTTATGGTGGAAAAGCAGACAGGGAAGTATATTCAGACATTAAGATCTGATGAAGGAGGTGAATACATGTCAAATGAGTTCAATAGTTTTCTAAAAAATCATGGAATTCCGCGTCAGTCTTCATGCAGGTACACACCACAACAGAATGGCGTTGTTGAACGCAAAAATAGACATATTGAAGAAATAGCAAGAGTGTAGCTCAGTGATGAGTAGCACCTCCTTTAATGTCAATCCGGGAAGACATGAGGATGGTATGAAGACCTCAAGAAAGTGAAGGCACAAATGCGTGAGTGAGAAGCACACCAACATGCACACACATACACACACACGCGCACACACGGAAAGAACAAAGAGAGTAAGACAATGGAATTACTTCTATTACAAACAAGTTCTCATACAAGCTCAAAACTACAAGAAGTTGGCCCAAAAATGAGCTCTCTAGCTCTATTTATAGTTTTTGACTAGGTTTGGCCTTGTCCAGACCTAGTGTCCGGCCTAGTTAAAAATTAGGTTCCAGGGCTTATTTGAGGGCTCAAACGAGATCTAAAAAATATGAAAATTGGCAGGCAACTACTTCTAAGGCTCCCCAAGCTCGAGGACTCATCGGCTTGTACAAAATGGAGCTACAAAAAGATGAAACGGTATTCTAGTGATGAGAATCACTTTTAAAATGATGTAAGGTTTGGAAAAATTTTAATAGGTTGCCTTAGTGCTAGATCCGCATGCATGCCCATACTTGGCTTCTTCCCATATGATGCCAACACTCTCCCCCCCCTAGCGTCTATCGCCTCTGACAGACCTCTGCTTCCTGGTTTGATCAATGTACTGCTGTAGTATGTCGGTTGCCAATTCTTGTTCTTTAATCCGCAGTCCCGTGACTAGGTCTCTCTGCAGGGCCTCCCAATTAATTGCGCCAGGTATGTCAGGTTGTGGCATGGTGTAGAGCTCTGAATGCATTGTTTGTTCGCAGGCGAATAGTTGTAGCAGATGAGTGGGGCGTGGCGCGAACACTTCTGAGTGTGCTTCCCAGAACCCCGTGGTGAACATGTCGTCAAAAGTTTGCTTGTAACAGGCAGTGAGATATCTTATTCGTGCATGCCATGCATAAGCCACACGGATACTCGGGGTCATGCTCATATCATAAAGCAAGTCATAGTTACCATTGATGAAGCCCGGAATTGGAGGCTGGATTCGGAAAGTCTTTAACACCACTTGCATCATGTCCAAGATTTTGAGCATCATCTGCGCGACGACATCTGGCATGGGGTGGAGGCGTGGCATCCAATGTCGGATGGTAGCCATCATGTATGATATTGTGGGTGTGCCTGTTGGGGGTGTAATGGAGGGATAATTTAGCCATTGTTTATAATTTGCATTGTTCTGAACCTTGATGGCAAATGCTTTCCATGATCTTCTTCTTTGTACTGGTCCAAAGCAAGGATTATATTTCAAATGCATGGGAGCGTGATCCCATGTTCGTAGCATTTCTGGATAGGTCTCAAGTAGTTTTTGCCTCCAGGTGGGTTGGAATATAGCCCCTTTTCTGGCTTCCTCTGGGATATCCTCTGGTTCGAACTGTGTTGCGAAAGTAGGGCTCTTGTTGGTGACTCTTTTGATCTCTGCGTTGTAGTCGACCAATAATACAAAATAGGGTTTATATTGTAATTCTAAACTAGTTATCAGTCTTCTAGAGGCAAGGTGTCTGAAATACTCTGATTGGAGTATAGTTTCTTCAATGGTCCTTATTGCCAGCATCTGAGTGGAGATACGTTCCTCATGAGTTGTCCCCATTTCTTCTACCTGTTTCATCCATGCCGACGGGGGCTCTCTCATATGTGTCTTGTCCCTCCTCCGTGATTCTGCTGCCTAGAAGGGGTTGAGGCTCATAGTTGTCTTCAAATGTTTCCTCCACTGGAATGATTACTTCTTCTTCTACTATTGGTTTATCTGGTGGAGAGGGTTCATACTGTAACAAATTGATCTTTAATTCTGCTACTTGTCGTCGTAGCTCAAGTACCTCATTGGTCGTTGAAGATTCGGGCTCTGGTGAAGTTGCAGCATTAACCATCTCTTTAGGTTCTGGTGGGTGTGGTGTAGACACTTGGGATCTTTGTAATTCCTTTACTTGGTCGGCCAGCTGATCATGTGCTTCTAAGAGGTTGGCATAGGTTTCCAATATTTGCTGGATGCTTTCTGAGGGGATGGCCCGGAAGCTATCAGGGTCAATTGGTGCCCTTGGAGTATTCTCTATGGCTGCTTCGAGATTTTCTTGATTCTGTTGTTGTAATCTTCTGTTCTCTTCTTGAGCGGTTGCCAGATGGCGTCGGAGTAGAGCCATGTTTCTTTGTAGTCTAGCATTGCGAGCTAGCTGATCTCTGAGTTGGTCTTCCGTTGCCTTACTCGTCTCTGTATGTTTGGCTTCGAGCTCCACATGGGATTGTTGGAGGGCAGTGACTTCTTGTTGTAATGCTGCATTACTCAATTCCAAGGCATTGACACGTGCCTGGAGGTGGGATGAGAGAGTACACAGCTCCTTATTGTTTTCTTCCAATAATCGGTATGCTTCCTTAAGCTGGGCAGCGGCTTCGAACATGGTGTCCAATGCATGACTGGATGAGGTGGATGCAGAGGTGGAGGTGAAAGATGCAAGGGTTCGCGAAATGGGAAAGAGAAAAGTGGATGTTGTGCTGACAGTGGGTGTGTGTAGTGGCGTGCGTGAAGTTACAAGTGGTGATGTTGAAACAAAAGTGGTGGTGAGTGGTCCTGTGGAAGGTGAAATGTCCATTGGATCGGACGTGATGGTGTGTGATGTGTGAATTGTGAATACGGGAATGGTAGGTGGTGTGTTAGTGGTGGCAGTGAATGTGGGGGAGGTGGGTTGGGAAAGGGACTTTTTATTATAATTCTCAATTTGTTGAAGTATATTTATAAGGTTTGTCAAGAATGGAGGTCGGGTGATGTGTGTTGGTTTCGAGAAGGTCAAGAGGGGCTCAATGGTTTGGGGTTGGGAAAGAGGAATAGTATTGGTGAATGGAAATGGGTGTATTAAGGTTTGGGTAGTGGCAAGTGGCTGTCTGAGGGCTGGGAGATATGAAGGGTGACCTATTATAGTTTGATCGGTGGCGGGGTGACCTATATGGGGTTCAGAAAATTGGCTGGAACTAGTGGATGGAGGTAAAGGGATGGATGGATGTTGGCATACAAAGCAATAAAGGAGTCATGCACAATACGGCAACAAGGCCAGATCATTTTTTCCCATAGATTATGTACAACCCAAGTGATTTTAATCACTACACAAACATTGTAAATCCCGTTTTTGGTAGATTAGACTCCATTTTGTGCAAGCCGAGGAGTCCTCGAGCTTGAGGAGTATTAGAAGTACCATCGTACCAAATTTCATAATTTTTAGACTTCGTTTGAGCCCTCAAATAAGCCCTGGAACCTAATTTTTAACTAGGCCGGACACTAGGTCTGGACAGGGCCAAAAGCTAGTCAAAAACTATAAAAAGAGCTAGAGAGCTCATTTTTCAGGTTAGATTGTAATTGAAACGAACTTGTAAGAGCTTTTGAAAGTAATCTAAAGAACTCCTTGATCCTCTCTCTTTGTCTTGCCGTGTGTGCGCGTGTGTGTGTATGTGTGTGCATGTTTGTGTGCTTCTCACTCACGCACTTGTGCCGCCACTTGCTCGAGGTCTTCATACCATCCTCACGTCTTCCCGGATTGACATTAAAGGAGGTGCTACTCATCATTGAGCTACACCAAATTTTGGCGCCGTTGCCGGGGATCGAGCTTTGAGGACGAGCGTGTGATGGTAAGACGTAGAGTTGACGCGTTGGAGTTGTAGGTATTTTCTTCACTCTCATCGAATTTTCTTTTACTTTCTTCACCATCATCATCATCATCACCATCTCCCACGTCCATCTCCATCATCGCGAAAATTTCAGTTTTTGACTATATCCCCACCTCCACTTCATTTCCCTCATTTCACTTGTGAGAGAGAGCGAGAGAGCGAACTTGCATGTGCTGTTTTTGCATGTTTTCTGAGCTATTTTGCAGGTTTTTTGCTGTACCATCATCCCCAGCAGTGTGCGCAGGTACGACAGGCTCTGCACAGGTCCCGAGACGACAGCCTCTGTCTATCGCGACAGACAGAAAATCTTAACATTTTGTGAATGCATGTTTATCACTGTAACCTACACCTTGAGGGCACTCTAGAACACTAGAAGTTTTCCAAAAATTTGCATTTTTTCAGTCTATCGCGACAGACACCGTCTATCGCGACAGACACCGTCTATCGCGACAGACAGAAATCCGCGACAGATACCGTCTATCGCGACAGACACCGTCTATCGCGACATACAGAAATCCACGACAGATACCATCTATCGCGACAGACAGAATTTCACGACAGATAGCGTCTATCGCGACAGACACCGTCTATCGCGACAGACACCGTCTATCGCGACAGACAGAATTTCACGATAGACACTGTCTATCGCGACAGACACCGTCTATCGCGACAGACACCGTCTATCGCGACAGACAAAATTTCACGATAGACACTGTCTATCGCGACAGACACCGTCTATCGCGACAGACAGAAATTCGCGACAGACACCGTCTATCGCGACAGACAGAATTTCACGATAGACACTGTCTATCGCGACAGACACCGTCTATCGCGACAGACAGAAATCCGCGACAGATACCGTCTATCGCGACAGACAGAATTTCACGACAGATAGCGTCTATCGCGACAGACACCGTCTATCGCGACAGACAGAAATCCACGATAGACACTGTCTATCGCGACAGACACCGTCTATCGCGACAGACAGCCCCCACGATAGATTGTGTCTATCGCGACAGACACCGTCTATCGCGATAGACAGGCATTTTCGGCAAAAATTAAGGAGTGAATTTTTGGAAATTTAGGCTAAATTTTGGGCATATTTGCACTTTCATGTACTCATCTACTTACAAAGGCCTTAGAAAATGCATTAAAATCCCTGATAGTATCTGTTTGTCTATTTAACCCCCTAAACCCTGAACGGTCATAACTTTTTCATACGAAATCCATTTTCTGAGCTCTAGGGCTTGTCGGAAAGCTCGTGACATATACTACACGCCCTCAACTGTTTTTTATAAGAATAATGCGTTGATTTTCAGATAGGAGATTTGGAAGTTGACATACTGAGGGGTAGGAACACCAAGGGAGCTCTAGAGTAAATTTCTAACAATGCAAAAGGGGGAACAAGGGTCATTAAAAAAGTGTCTGAAATAAATTGTCTGTCAATTGAAAGGTCCACTTGGAGCTAATATTGGGATTTATGCAGGCCTATTGAGAAGCAATTGAGAGTATCCAAGCAAGGGTGGGGCGCACGCTTGAGAATCAACTTCTCGAGCACTAAAGAGCAAGGTTCGGCAAGAAAGGTCGGAATACTCTCAACTCCTCTTCGTCAATTCCTAGCCTAAGCTAAGAGCGATTAGAAGTAGGAGTAAGTCAGGGCGACGATAGGCCACTATCAAGTTGAAGACTACCTAAAAACTCAAGTTCAAGCTAAAAACTTAATCTCTGTACTGTCGACAACATAAAGGAAAGAACCTAACGTGGAACGATCAACCTGAAAGTACGAAGAACATTCAAGTATTCCTGACGACGTAATAGCAGACAAGACTTTAAACACGAGGAATAACTAAAAAGAATCAAGTGACTGGTACCAATTGATCGGCAACGAGGTTGTACTCTGGAAAAAATTGGGCTAATCAGTTAGGCATATGAACCTTAGATCAGGACGACACCTAGCAAGAGAAAGACAAAGCCTTAGGTCTTCAGAGGCTAGTGTCAACCACACTGCAAGGTCTTGGGCCCAGCAGTTGAGTCGCCACTCTCATTACCCTAGCTCTGATACCAGTGAGTCAGAGATGTCTCAAGGCATGGACAGACCTACGGGAAGTTCAGGTGTGCCTTATTTGTACAGGGTGGAAGGCCCTTACAAAACACAGTTGGAATACCTTAGGACCAACCGATTAGGTGCTAGCATCTATGAGGACGGCCTAGGAAGATCCGTGGTCCAGATTAAAAACCCTGACCAATCCATAGGACTAGAGCACCCAGCTGTCAAGTTTGAAAACGGTGCATACCTGGACAAGGAAGGAACCATATACGTAGTCACCAGTCATCCAGATAGGACAGATGACTTTGGAAATGTAATCTCAGAAGCGGACTTAGGTGACTTGGAACAAGGAAACATGGGAGTGGAACCTAGAACCCCTCGAGGTAAATCAGTTCTCACTAGAATTATCACGCCTGAGTGGGTCCCCCAAGATAACAAGTGCATAGATTTGCTTCTCAATCGAGAAACGGACGAAGCCTTTTGGAGGTATAAACCGGATCACCCAATTGATATAGGAACAATCATGATCTATGAGTTTAAGGATCCGGATAGCCCAGGCAGAGTGACCTACCTAGATCATGCTTCAGAACGGATCTTTGTGGTGACAGAAAATGATAGGCATGCTTACACTTGGAAGGGTGAATTTATTTTCCCCCAACCAAGATCAAATGTATCCTATGGTCACCCTGGGGCTGGAACTTCCCAAGCTCATGGTACGCAAAGAGACAGAAGTAGAGATAGACCAGAAGTAAGTTTTGCCAACCCAGTGGGCAGAGAAAGAACGAGAACAGAGACGAATAGGGTAGAACCTGAGATGCATAGAGCCCACAGGAACCAAAGAAATGTAGATGGATTCCCTCTGCCGAGGCCTAGAGAGCACACAAGAACTTTGAGACCCACCCAGCTAGTTAAGTCCATGAAGAATTACTTTGACGGCACAGGAGATCCCTATGATCATGTGGCGGAGTTCAAGCAAGTCTTGAGAGCTGAACAAGTGGAAGATCTGTTCACGCAGTACAATGCCTTCGGTCTAACCCTTAGGAACACAGCACTTACGTGGTTTCAGCCATTAGATGAACGCCAGTTCAGGAGCATAGATCAACTCCTAGAGGCATTCATTATAGAGTTCTCTAAGAGCGGCATAAGACACAACACCTCCTCACTGATTCACAGCTTCAAGCAAACCCCTCAAGAGACTGTGAGACTTGCAGGAAGAAGATTTAGACAATATCTTGAAAGGTGCCCTATTTCGGAGCTACCCACATCTGCTAAACAAGTAGCCTTATTTCTTGACGGATTGCTGAGCCCAAAATTGAGATCCTATGTGTATCTGAAAGACCCTAGGACTATAGAAGAATGTGTACGTATGTGCATTGACATTGAAGATAACCTAGGAGAAGAGCTAGAGTTGTCCAAAATTTACAAAGATTCAGATAGTGCATCTAGTCAATCTTCCACACAAGCCACATCAATTGAAGAACTGGCCGAAAAAGTAGCTCAGAAACTAGGTGTAACTAGCAAACAAATCCCAAGGTTTGCCCCTGTGAAAAGGTGCTATACATGCGGTGGTGACCATATGGCGAACGTCTGTCCCATTATGGCTCAACCCCAAGTAAACCCTAGTAGCCAGTACTGCACCATAGAACGGAGATACACCAATCACACCGCACAAGATTGCCCATACAACAAGCAGGCAGTTAGGCAACCCTACCCGCAGCCCTACCAACAAGGCAGATACCAAAACCAAAATCCACCACCACAATATGCTAGGCCCCAACAAACCTACCAACCACAATATCAGGCCCAACAGAGACCCCAACCGGTGCTAGCTCAACAGCCTCCAAACCTCTCTAATGTGATTCCAGTAAAGTATGCTGTTGTAGAAGAAAACCTGAATAGAGCCATAGTTCCAGTAACCCCATTGATCTCAGAAAATGACCCAAGTGACCATAGCTTTGATGCTACCCATGTGGATAGCCCCCAGGCTTACTACATGCAGTCCCCAGAACATGGAGAGTCCTACTATGGTGAAGAGTCGAACGAACCTAGTTGGGAGTCAGATTACACGAACATCATGTATACAAACCCCAACCCTAGACCTCAACCTAGGCAAGTACGGCCACCATTTCCTAGAGGACCGTGCTACAGATGCCAAGGAGATCACCTCATTCGTGATTGTCCCTTGCCTCCACCTACGCAAACCCAGTCGGTGACGATCCAAGGCTTCTGCCAAGATTGCGGAAAAGAGCATCTCTTACGAGATTGCCCAAAGAACCCCAATAGCATGCCAAAAATCACCCCTATCAACGTTGTTGGGTTAGTGGTAGACTCCTCAGGAAGCGTCACTTCCACTGCACCAGTACAGGTAGTCACTAGGGCTCAGGCATTGCAGCAAAACCAAGGGGTAGGCCAGGAAAAGAGCCTAGATGCTAGCGATACTGAGAGCCAAAATAAAAGGAGAACAAGAGCTTGGAAAGATAGCCGCGAACGCATGAAAAGGCAATGGGCAAAGAAGATGAGTGAACTTGAGGAAAGTCTACGAGAAACCAAGGCTAAAATCATAGAGATCACGTCTCAACCGCACTCTCACACATTCCCACCGCTACCATCCCCATCACCCTCCATCCCTTCACCCTCTAAGACAGCCCACGCAACCCACCCACCACCCCAAACAGGATCAGTATTAGCTGATCCCACTCCCGAAGACATAGACATGATGCTTAAGGCATATCAGGCCAGAATCCAAGAAGGGCCAAACGTCACGGATCATGACAAGTGCTATCCTAGAGCTGACCTAGAGATAGAAAGAACCAAACTATGCGCGAAAATGGTCGCATTGGCTCAGACTATGTTTGAAGCCAGTCGCCTTTTCAATTACTCAGGCTCAGCCAAAACGCAATTACACTTGGATGGATTCCTAGAGAAGTTAGAGAGGATAATTGCAAGATCTGACAAGGAAGAAAAAAATCAAGACCAAGAAGAAGCAAGCAAAAACAGGAATCATTCCCAATCAGAAGTGTATGTGGCCAATGCCCCTAAACCGGACAACTTCCCCTCCTTAGAAAGAATAGAGAGGCCAATAGCACAGCCAGAAAAGGAACCTACCCCTCAAAGAAAGGAAAGGGCAAGAGAACGGGTAAGCCAGCCTCTTCAGGAAGCCCGTGGGCCTCCTCAAGAAGCTTATCTTCCACCCCAAAAGGCAGATGAGCCTCCCTCGAAAGCTCAAGTACCTCCACAGGTTGCCTACATTCCTTCTCAGGGAATGTGTGAGCCTGTTCGGAAAAGTAATAGAATAAGTAATCCTCCCCAAGAAGCTTGTGCTCCAGCCATTTGCGAGAACGAGGAGAGAGTCAACAATAGAATCAGCCCTCCTTCACAGGTTGCTTATGCGCCCAATTCTACGGAGCCAGACACTTCTTCTTCTATGAATCGGTTTGCACCAGACTTCCTACGAGAGATTCAAGAAGACAAATGGGATAACGAAAGCGAGGTCGCCCCTCCTTTTGAACTTGTGGACGATGCACACGACCAATTCCCACAAGACATCCCATCTATTTACGGGGAGCATGAGAGTGTTCAGTCTCACGAGAGATTAGACTTTGAGTCTAATTCCATACAAGAGCTACCCCACTTCACAGGCCCATGGGAAGCAAAGTCCACATGTATGAGAGCACCCACAGTCATGGTAAGGAACGACGACTCAGTCATTCCTAGGAACACAGAGGTAGTGAAGAACACTAATGTGCAGTGTAATCTCAAGTTAGAAGAGCTACTCAAGGTTAGACCTGAATTATGGAAACATGTAGCCAAACAAGTACCAGAGATAGCCAAACCTCGTTCCCGGGTAGGATCCCATAGGACAGTGCCAGAAATTCCCTTGGATAAGATAGGGGATATGTGTGAAGGCGAAGAAGGGAACACCTATCTTCCCATCACCTACCAAGAGTACACCACCAAGGCAATTTTAGACTCAGGTGCAGGAGTTGCAATTGCCACTACTTCCCTTTGGAAGCGTTGGGGCAAGCCAGCACTCAGGCCAACAAGAATGAAATTGCAGATGGCCGATGGTCATATTGAGAGACCCTTAGGATTGCTGGAAGGGATAACTCTCACCACTTGTGGTGTTGAGTTTGAGCATAGCTTTGCTATATGTGACTTCAGCAAAAATCATGCTTATGAGATGATCTTAGGAAGACCATTTATGCGACAGTTGCAAGTGGTACAGGATTGGGGAACCAACTCCTTGTATTTGCAACACTTGGGCGTTACAACCAAAGTCAATCTCAAGGACTATTCTCATAGAAATGTCCCTCCTATCCAGTGGAATCCCATCCATAGAGCCAAAGATGATACAGAATCTGTGCATTCCCTAGAATCTGGATCCTCATGGATGCATGAAGACACTCACTTATGGATGTGCAAGGTAGCAGTAGAAGAAGAGAAGAGAGAGAAAGCCAGAGAGGTAGGTGCGAAAGAAACCCATAGACCAATCCAAGACCCAGCCTATGCACCTGTAGTTTTTCCAGACGAAGAATTTGAACCTCACGGTTGGGCAGAAATCTTAGCAACAATGGACGTAGCCATCAACGAAGAACAATGGACACCTCACTGTGATGAGGATGGGTATGATATTTCAGTCTTCTCCATAGAGCCAATCATGGGAGAGGCAGTTCTAGAAGAATGCGAACCTAGCCCTGATGCATTTGAGGATGCAAGTGACTCCGATCTAGAGTCAATCATTATGGACCCACCATTTGCATCAGATGAAGAATACTTCCATGAAGTAGAATTTCAACCCCAGAGGCATGGAGAGGTTACAACTAATGTAAGATTAACAACACATGTGACCCCGAAGGAAGAAGGAAAGAAACGAAAAAAGAGAGAAGCCTCACCAGAAGAGGAAGAATCTTTGTTTGAGGTCCCCGAAAATTTTAAGAAGTATGAGATAGATGACAGGAGAGTCATGATAAGAATGCCTAAACGAGAGGCACAATCAGGAGAGGCCTATGATAACAAAGAAACTACTAAGAAAATAGTAGTGGCCATAGAAGAAGGAGAGGAGAGATGCACGTATATAGGCCATGACCTGACAGAAGAAGAAGAGCATGAATTGATTGCCTTGCTAAGAGAATACAGAGATGTATTCGCTTGGAGTTACAAGGATTTGAAAGGGGTTGACCCGGACATATGCTCACACACTATTCCCATGACCTCAGATGCTAAACCCTCTAAGCAAAAGCCTTATACATATAACGATAATTACGCCGCTAAGATCAAAGAAGAGATAGATAGACTGGTCGAAGCTGGATTTATCTACGAAATTGAGCACACTGAATGGGTATCCCCCATCGTAGTGGTGCCCAAGAAGAATGGCAAACTGCGTGTGTGCATTAACTTGAAAAAGGTTAATGCCGCCACAATTCGAGATAACTATCCGCTTCCCATCACAGAACATCTCTTAGAAAGAGTGGCAGGCAAGGAAGTGTACAGCTTCCTTGATGGATTTTCGGGCTACAATCAAGTAGCCATAGCTCCAGAGGATCAGCATAAGACAGCCTTTGCCACAGAATGGGGCATTTTTGCTTTTAGAGTAATGCCATTTGGGCTTACCAATGCACCAGCTACCTTCCAGAGGCTGATGTGCCACGTGTTTAAGGAGTTCTTGAGGAAGAGTTTAGAAGTCTACGTTGATGATCTCTGCGCTCATTCCAATGTTAGACAAACCCATATTCCTGAACTCAGACAAATCTTTGACAAATGTAGAGAATATCAAGTCTGCCTGAACCCAGAAAAGTGCGTTTTTATGGTCAGGCAAGGCAAGATCCTAGGACATATAGTGTCAAAGAATGGCATATCTACTGACGAAGAAAAAGTGAGAGCCATAGCGGAGTTACCTAGGCCAAAGAATGTCAAGGAAGTACAAGCTTTCATGGGGCATTGTGGTTATTATTGACGATTTATACACATGTATGCTGTCATTGCAAAGCCCATGTACGGACTCCTAACTAACTTTGAGTGGACGGATGAATGCGAGAATTCCTTCCAGGAGCTTAAACGAAGATTGTGTTCAGCACCAATCTTGACCACACCAGATTGGAATAAGCCATTCCATGTTCATGTTGATGCATCCAATTATGCTATTGGATGTGTGCTTGCACAACCTACTGGTGAAGGTAATATGGATCTTCCAATTGCCTATGCTAGTAGACAATTGAATGCGGCTGAACGGAATTACACCACTACAGAGCGCGAAGGATTAGGCATGGTTTATGCAGTCAAAAAATTTAGACACTATTTGCTTGCAAATAAGTTTAAATTTTTTACTGATCATCAGGCATTGTTGTACCTAGTAAACAAGCCATGCAATACAGGTAGATTAGTAAGATGGTTTCTCTTGCTAATGGAATACGAATTTGAGGTTGTGGTAAGGAAAGGTAGGACTCATTTGAGAGCCGATCATCTCTCTAGGCTCACATCGGGAGAAGCCCCACAAGGAGTGTCAGATGACCTTCCTGATGCTTACTTGTTTAATTTGGAAGTTATACCGCAGTGGGCCAAGCCAATAGTACCAGTATTGACATACGGGCCTAACCATCCTGTGGTAAACACACGGAACAGAGAGGTTGTAAAAGCCCAAAAATACCACATCATGGCAGGAAGCATGTACAAGCACACAGATCAAGGGATCTTGGCTTGTTGCGTAGAAGAGGATGAGTATGCTAAATGGTTGCAATTAGCACATGTAGGTGCATTAGAGCAACACCATTCAAAGCAACGAACTTTACAGACTCTAAAGAGATTCGGAGTGCACTGGCCAACTATGGAAGCGGATGTCCAAAAGTTGTGCAAGGAATGCCCAATCTGTTGCACTAAACAACCGGTGGAACATGCCACTCTCTATCAAGTATCCATTGCGCCAGATTGGAGCGAACCACTAGTATCATTCCTGAGGACAAACACATTCCCTCAAGACATGACTCTGGCTAGGAAAAGGAGTTTAGAACAAGAAGCTTTGGATTACTCACTCATAGGTGATAATCTATATAAGCGCGGTAAAGATGGTTACCTGAGGTTATGTGTCCATGAAAGTGAATATCTCAAGATCTTGGAAACTGCTCACCAAGGGGTAGCAGGAGGACACTTTGGACCAGATCGGGTGATCAAGGCAATAATGTTTGCGGGCTTCTGGTGGCCTACCCTTCACATGGATGCACATACCTATGTGAAACGGTGTGATGTCTGTCAGAGGACCCAGTATCCTATACGCAAAGATGAGATGCCACTGAAACCTATGATGGGTGGACGTGCATTCTCTAAGTGGGGAATAGACTTCGTAGGTCCTATTAATCCCCCAGCTAAGGGTTCTCATGCGGAATACATCATTGTGGCAACAGATTATCTCACCAAATGGGTAGAGGTAAAGGCTACAACCAAGAACGATGCTCAAACAACTGCCAAATTCCTGTTTGAGAATGTATTCACAAGATATGGGCTACCTATAGAGCTTGTAAGTGATAGAGGCACTCATTTCTTGAACGAAGTGATTGAAAATCTACTCCAAGAATTCTTGGTAATACACAAGAAGTCTGCCCCCTATCATCCTCAAGCTAATGGACAAGCTGAGAGCACTAATAAGATTTTATGCAATGTACTGACGAAATTAGTGAACACTAAACGCTCTGATTGGGACAAACAGCTACACCATGCTGTTTGGGCATACCGAGTGGCCTACAAAACGGTACTCCAAGCCACTCCCTTTCAGATGGTATTCGGTCAAAACGCTGTGTTACCCTTGGACTTCTTGATCCCTACATTGAGAGTAGCACGAGAGCACGAATGGACAGGTCATGAGCTCTCCTCTAGGATCTTTGACCTTGAACGATTAGGAGAGACAAGACTGAGAGCCGCTGCAGGGATATATGCAGCCAAGAAGAGACAGAAGGCATACTTTGATGCCCACGTGAAGGATAAAGGCTTGAAAGCAGGAGATCTAGTCTTAGTCTATACACTAAAACAACACGCGAGGAAGCTAGAAAAGAGAGGCTACGGACCTATGATCATCAATAGGATCTCCACGAGCGGAGCAGTACAATTGGCCACATTAGAGGGTGATGTTCTCCCAAATTATATTAGCGGTTGCAGAGTCAAGTTGTATCAGGAACCCCTCACGGAGGAAATGCTCAGTCGACTCAACACTGCTAAGAAACGCAAAGAGGAAGAAAAGCGAGTTCGAGAAGAAGCTCAAGCTGAAGCTTTAGAACGCATCAGAAGGATGAAATTACGAAGGCAAGGTAGAGATCAGCCTGGAGCGAATGACTATGCAGACCAAGGATTTCCTATGGCCATGTGTGAAGTCGCAGGAACAAGCTCGCATAGGATAATTGATAGACGTCCTTTCGTAACCTTAGATATAGGACAAGGAAAGAGTGCAAGGACCGTAAGAGCCTTGATTGACTCAGGTGCAGCCACTAGTGCTGTTAAATTGTCTTACTGCCAAGAATTACAATTGACTGTCAATCCTGTGGAAGCATATCTTATAGGATTGGGAGGAGTGGAAACCCCTTGCATGGGCGAGGCGGAACTTCCCCTTTACATTCATGATGAGGCAATGACAGTTAAAGTACTGGTGTGTCAAGATGAGGATCTCACTGAACCTCTAGTCTTGGGTCAAGATTGGATCTATGACCAAGCAATTAACTTAAACCTAAGAAGTGGACTTCTCCAGGTTTGGGTCAATCATAGTCGAGTTACAGTAGAATTAGACAATGGAGCACTCAAGGAACTAGGAAAGGCACAGACTCCTGGTCCTTCCAGGGGTACACATGAAGATGACCATGCTGTTCTTGTTCAAAACCCTGTGTTGCAGAGGAATGATATTTGCAAAAAAGGAATCAGGGATGCAACGGAACTCCCTTCTTTTCCAAAGGCCAGAAGGAGGCAGCAACCAAAGGCGGATCACAAGCAGAAGAAGCCGAGTACTACCTATGTCCGAGATCAAAAGTACCTGCGCAGTAGAATGTCCCAGAAAATAAACCAGGTGTGGGTGCGGAAAGGCGAACGACCGGGTGCACCACCGTCAACTACACGGGCAAAGCCTCTTATTAGTAACCAACAACACGACGCTAATAAGAAGTCTGTCAGAAATTCTTCTGCTAAAGTAAAATCTATTTGGGTGCCCAAGAAGTCGATGAAGGCAAGCCCACAATCTAGACAAATTTGGGTGCCTAAGGCTTGCTTGAGGGCACAAGTAGTTACGCCAAGGCCACAACCTATGCAGCATAACCCATCTACGAGTACAACCAGTATTCCCTCGTGCTCAACACTTAGGAACACACCAAGACCCATGAGCATGCATGTAATCACTTATAAGTGGGTCCCTAAAAGGCCCCATTCCCAAACAGCGACACCGACACAGCTCTCTGGAGTCTCTACGAAACCGAAAGCAAAGCCCATCCACTGCATTTGGCAGTCTAAGATCTGTAATAAACCCCCGACCCCGATTTGTAAATCCACCCCACTTACTAACGACATTAGTCTCCTAGGAATACACAAACGTTAACTACACTCACTGTCTTCGTGCACTTACTAACCACTAACTCATCACCTGCCTCATGTTAATGTTGTAACGGGGACAGCAACGGATTTATTCTGTCCATTACGATGTTAACACATGCTTCTATATTCTCACAGAATCAGAAGACAAGCAGTAAAATGGCAGAAGCGACAGGTTCGGGCTCACAAGCAGGGATACTTACTGCAGGAATTGATGTGGATAGCCTACCTGTGGACGTGCCTCCGACTGAACGACCAGTGGAGATGCAACACCTTCAGCAACTCCAGGTGCCAGATCCACCTACAGGCATCACGGAAAGAGTTCATGCCAATTCTCATTGGTTCAATGGCATGCCCGGTCCATTAGGTGAGGCCAAGTATATCTGGGAGTCTAAATGCGAGTATGACAGATCATGGGTGCGATTCCAATTTTTCTCCAAGGAGTTCGAGACTCTACAGAACACAGAAGATCTACAGATCATATGGCAACGAGTAGGATTGGCGGAATA
Organism: Ceratopteris richardii; assembly: GCA_020310875.1. NCBI lineage: Eukaryota > Viridiplantae > Streptophyta > Polypodiopsida > Polypodiales > Pteridaceae > Ceratopteris > Ceratopteris richardii. The sequence goes on from CM035444.1 coordinate 71,032,110, forward strand.
TTTTGAAGCCCCATTACCTAAACCCGATCTCCTCCGATGTTATTATCTGGTCTCCACATTACAAGCTCATGAAGATAAGGACCAACCCGGATCATTTGTTCTCCCCTCACTGCTGGGCAACAACGAGTTGAAGAGGTTTGAACTTACTGTGGAGCTGGTGAGTGATGCTTTAAATATGCATGGCACGCATGTGCCCTCAGAAAAGGATGCTCTCGTTCCCAACAACATGAAGGACAGGAAAGTAGTGAAGCTGAAAGACATGGCAGCCCTCACCCCAAATGTGTCCATCCCTCTCCGCATGTGCATGCAACATTTCGCCTTCCCCGGTCAAGACCGATTCACGCAACCACACAAGAAGATCTGGTTTGCTCTCTACTTGGCGGAAGCAGGTGCGCTACCTATTAAGCTACCAGTGTGGATTATAGATCAGTTGTATGAAGCGAACAAACGGGCTTCTAGGAAATTAGTGGTGAACGGATGCTGTGCACTCACACGCATCATTTACCGATGCTTAGCATATGATGTCCCCATTGAGCGTGCCTTAACTTGGGCACAATTACAAATGTTTAAAAGGCTCAAGACATCCACACATCAGTCCAAGCGCATGAGGGGCGCGATTCCGTGTGTCCAGACAAGGGAAGTCCTGACTACTCCTGAGGCATCACCATTAAGAGAGGGCACTGTACCTCCTTTTACCATTAGGATACCCAGGTCGGAATCTGACACTACGACACAACCCACCCCATCGGCTCCTCCGGTTACACCTGAATTCGAGTTTGCTGCCACTGGAGAGGCTGAAGGACTGGACCCCCAGGATTTCGAAGCATTCCTACAAAGCACACAATTCTCTGATGTGGAGTTTTATTCAGAGGCAGAGGAGCAGGGCACATCCTCACGGAGAAGAAGAAAGTCTACAGACGGTAGACATGTCCATTGGAGTGACGCTCAGCAAAGCCAACAACACGGACACCCGGAAGAAGAAGAAGCATATGAAGAAGAGACCACTGAAGCCCCAGCATATACAGCAGAACTCCGAAGGCTGTATCAGATTATGGAAAGAGTGCGATCGCAGCAGTTACTCACTGAACAGAGCAGCAGAGTACTTATGACTCAGTTGTTGGAAGAAGCGGGGGTTGACTCAGAGTACAGGGAAGGTCTCTTATTGATGGCAGAAACATATGGAGTTGTAGAAGCTGTGCGCACTGCCATTCAGAGGCCTTCAGTTCAATATGACCCACGAAGGTTCTAGACACGGCCTCGCTCAGGTAAAAATATCCAAATTCCCGTTACAGTTGTAGAGGAGCCAACTACTACACCAACCTCCCAAACATCTAGTCAACAGCACCCCGCCACCTATGAGGAGTCCACCGAACCACTACCACCTACTCCCCCACCATCACCTCCGAGAATAGAGACAGTGGAAATCCCATCGACCACTCAACCCACTGACCCAACCTTCATCTTTCGTACTCCCATCTCTAGTGCCACCCTATTCTCTACCACTGATAACCCGACCTTTGAAGCAAACCCCATCACTACACAACCCACCGAAACCATTCCCGAGCCTGCCCTAGGACAACCATCCCCAATGCCTTCAGCCACGGGTCATCCTGACCCCAGATCCACATTCATGGGTTTCCCTACTACCATGCCACCCTTTCCACCCTCCTCAAATTTACGACCCCAAGCCCCGATATCCCTCTCTCCATTTCTACAATCCCTCCAGGACATCTTTGCTAGGGCTTTTCAACCAGGCCCTCAACCATTCCCTGTCTTTTCAGCTCCCCACCCCACTTCACATCTATTCACCACTTCCACACACACACCACCTACCATACCAGTGTATATGGCAGGCCCCACACTAACACCCACTCCTGAAGGTATGGACATTTCACCACCCACGGCACCTCCACCCACGGTTTCACCTCCTCCCATTCCCCCTCCACCAATTTCACCCACACACACAACTTTCGTAGACACATCATTCACTGTCTCCCTTCCCCAATTCCCTTCCCATGCATCGTCCACGGTAAACACCCCCCACTCATCTATAGGTAATGCATTGGATACCATGTTGGCCTGTATATCAAATTTAAGAACAGATTACATTCAGCTCCAGCAACAAAACGCACGCCTGCAAGAGCACTCAGCGACACTACAGCTCCGCCTTGCGGTACTAGAAGAGGAGAACGCTCGCCTTCACACACAGTTCCAAACCCTCCAAGACGCCCATAATATATTGGAAGTACAGCTACAGAACGTAGATCAGGAAGCAGTGCAGGTGGTAGAAAGTCACCTACGGACACAACTGGAACGCAACTCAAAACTTCAGCGAAATATGGCGCTACTTAAACGCCATCTTGCGGCTGCTCAGGAAGAGAACAGACGTCTGCAAATACAAAATCAAGAGAACCTGGAGGCAGCTATTGAGAGCACACCGGGGGCACCCATCAGCCCATCCAAGTTTCAAGCAGTGACCCCCGATAATATCAAGATTATATTGGAAGATTATGCCATGCTACTCGAAGCACATGATAAGCTATCGGAGGAGCTAGGACAACTGAAGCAGGAACACCAACAAGGCCCAACAGCTGCCCCTACAACCACCCCCTCTGCAGCTTCGCTTCCCTCCGACGCAGAGGCCATAAAAGATCTCCAGCAACAGGTAACTGAATTGCAGACACGCCTACTACAATATGAGAGGCCATCTTCCCCTCCGGAGGCTCCCACGGACGAAGAAGTTGTGCAAATTCCTGTGGAACAAACGTTTGATGAAGAATATGATCCGCAACCATTCCCAGGAGGCCAACAAACAGAAGAAGCGCAGGACACGTTCGAGGCACCACGGCCGCCATGGTTACGACAAGTGGAGGAAATAGGGACCTCGCATGAAGAGCGCACCGTAGTGCAAAATCAGGCTATGAGGGTCATAGAGGAGACTGTTTTACAATCAGATTACTTCAAGAACTTGTCATCGAGACGCCTGATTCTCTCATCGGAACTCCAGTACAGGCCATATTATATTATCTTGGCTGATTATAATGCAGAAATACAAAGAGTCACGGGTCAGATTCCTACTTTTGCGACCCAATTTCAACCCGAAGACCTTCCTCCAGAGGTGCGAAAAGGCAAGATTCGTCAACCAACATGGCGGCAGAAACTTTTAGAGACTTATCCAGAAATGCTACGCACATGGAACAACGCGCCGTTGCACCTCCTGTACAACCCATGCTACGGTCCAGTCCCCCGCCGCAGGTCGTGGAAGGCATTTAATATCAAGGTACAGAACAATGCGCAATGCAAGGAATGGCTGAACTACCCGTACATAGCGCCACCACAAGGACCACCATCGGTAGCATATATGATGGGGACCATTCGCCACTGGATGCCGCGCTTGAAGCCCATGCAAGATGTAGCAGCGCAAATGATGCTTAAAATCTTAGATATGATGCAAGTGGTGCTGAAGACCTTTAGAAATGCAGCCGCACCACAGGTACGCCTTCCGGGGTTTAGCAATGAAAATTACGACTTGGTGTATGACATGAGCACCACCCCCAGTATCCGTGTGGTTTACGCTTGGCATGCACGCATCAAATACCTCCCCGCCTGCTACAAACAGACCTTCGAAGAAATGTTCAGATCAGGGTTCTGGGAGTACCACTCGGAGATTTTCGCGCCAAAGCCGACACATCTGCTTCAACTGTTTGCTTGTGAACAAGCAATGTATTCAGAGTACTACACCACCCCGCAACCAGAGACCCCCGGTGCAATAAATTGGGAGGCATTGGAAGCCGATCTAGCAAGAGGCTTAAGGATAGGAGAACATGAACTGGCCACCAATGTCATCCAATATTACATCGACCACCCGAGGGAACAAAGGTCTGTCAGGGGCGACAGACGCTAGGAAGGGGGGAGTGTTGGCATACAAAGCAATAAAGGAGTCATGCACAATACGGCAACAAGGCCAGATCATTTTTTCCCATAGATTATGTACAACCCAAGTGATTTTAATCACTACACAAACATTGTAAATCCCGTTTTTGGTAGATTAGACTCCATTTTGTGCAAGCCGAGGAGTCCTCGAGCTTGAGGAGTATTAGAAGTACCATCGTACCAAATTTCATAATTTTTAGACTTCGTTTGAGCCCTCAAATAAGCCCTGGAACCTAATTTTTAACTAGGCCGGACACTAGGTCTGGACAGGGCCAAAAGCTAGTCAAAAACTATAAAAAGAGCTAGAGAGCTCATTTTTCAGGTTAGATTGTAATTGAAACGAACTTGTAAGAGCTTTTGAAAGTAATCTAAAGAACTCCTTGATCCTCTCTCTTTGTCTTGCCGTGTGTGCGCGTGTGTGTGTATGTGTGTGCATGTTTGTGTGCTTCTCACTCACGCACTTGTGCCGCCACTTGCTCGAGGTCTTCATACCATCCTCACGTCTTCCCGGATTGACATTAAAGGAGGTGCTACTCATCATTGAGCTACAATGGAGAAATGGTAGTGTGTGGTATAGTTTCACTAAGGGTTAATACTGATTGTTTAGGAATACTGGTGGTGAGGGTTTCAGAGGGCTGGATGGGAGGTGTTGGTGGAGATGGTATCTGTATATGTACATCTGGTTCCTCACTGTTAGTTGGGCTGGCCATGTGAACATCTTCTTGAGTGGTGATAGGGAGGGCGGTAGAGACTTCCATTTGAATCATCTTTCCCCTTCGTGGTCGTGTATCGATCCTTCGTTGATCGTATTGAGGAGGGTTGCGATGTAACATGATCCACATAGCTTCTATAATCCCATATGTCTCTACCAAAAGGTTCAATGATTCCACAAAATGGGGGTCCGTGTTCTCTGCTTGAAGCATTTGATTCACCATCGCTCTATTTGCCTTCTCTGATAGCTTATGCCTCTTTTGTACTTGCTTGATTGTTTTGTAGAGCCGTTTGAGTTGTGCGGTGTAAGCAAGGGCTTCTTCCTCACTCTCCTCCGATTCATTCCTCTGCATCTCCACTTGTTCATGTGTGACTCCCGCGTGAGTGTGTTGTGCCTCATCCTCCCAATGTACTCTTCGTGCTTCACCATGTGGTCATGCTCTCTGGGATGAAGATTCAGGGCCGTCGGTCTCAGAGAAAAACTCACTCTCAAATAATTGGGCTGTCTACAGGAAGCTTTCAAAGTCAAAAGATGGATCCTCTACCAAAGTAGCCATGGAGGCAAACTCAGCGTCCGTGGGTAGTGGAGGGGCTGATGGAGTGGGTTGTACCATGTCCCCTGATTGTGGTCCTTGGAGATGAATCGTAAAAGGGGCTACTTGTTCTTCTTCTCTACAGGAGGCTTCTGTGGTGACCTCGCGAGGAATTAGTACCTGTGAAAGTGATCCACACATTCTTTTAGTGGGTTGAACCCCTGATTTCCGCCCCTGGAAGAATTCCAACTGTGAGTACTTGAGGGCCCGTGCGATCGGCACATCATAGGCGAGGCATCTATAGATGATCCTTGTAATGGCACAACAACCATTCAAAGTGGGCTTTCGCACTCCTCGCTTGCCTGCTTCATATAACTGGTCAAGTATCCACACTGGCATTTTAATAGATAAGCTCCCGATCGCTGCTAGGTATAGCCCATACCAGATCTTCTTATGAGGCTGGGTGAACCGATCTTGCGCCAGAAATGCGAAGTGTTGAAGGCACATCCGCAGTGGTATGGCGATGTTGGGGGTGAGAGCACACATTTCTTTCAACTTCTTGAGTTTATTGTTCTTCATAGACTCCGGTATCAAGGGATCTCGATCGGAGGGTACATGGGTGCCATACATCTGAAGGGCCTCCCTGATTAAAGTGGTATTCAACTCAAACTTCTTCAGTTCCTCCTGGTTTGATAGAGAGGGTACCAGGAATGTGCCTGAATGATCTTTATCACCTGTAGCCTTCAGAGTTGCAATCAAGTAATAGCACCTAAGGAAATCAGGTTTAGGCAAAGCTGTACTAAAATAATCTTGCAATCCCGCTTTTTGCCAGATATCTTGAAGAGTAGCTACATTTTGTAATGCTTCAAATTCTCGTGAGAAGAACTGGAAGGTCCACCAAACTCCTCCGCATTCCAACTTGGATTCCCAGATATGATCTGCATCCCCCAAGTCTCCGGGCATCTCATTGAACCAATGAGAATGTCCTTTCACTCTTTCTGTTAGGCCACTCGGTGGATCCGAGATGGGGATTCTTCGCACATTCAGGAACTCTTCAGGCCTCGTTGTCAGTGGAGCCTCCACAGGCATGGTATCCCAATTGCTTTGAGTACTAGTGCTCGCCTGGGAGCTTGTTCCTGCTGCCGCTGCCATGAGACTTCTGATGCTTATTTGCTATAAGAAGAAAGGCACATTAGTGTTGCATAGGAAACAGGATGTAATGGTGTTCCCTCCACAATACTAACATGAAAATCCGGATGGTTAGTGGTTAGAGATGAAGTGTTTATGAGAGATGTGAGTGGTGATTAGTGGTTAGTGTCAGCTTAGATGCATGCTTAGGATATGCAATGTACTCATAATGCACCTACATCAGAGTGGATGGATTTACAAAATTGGATCAGGGGGTTTGATACATGGTTTAAGTCTCCAAACTTTGATAGAGGATTCGTAGCTCTTAGAGCTAATGATAGGTAAAGATTTATGAACTAGATTGTGCTGGACTTGGGACCTTTTGGGCACCCATTTCCAGACATGTCTAGGTTTGACCGAAGGTGTAACACTGTGAGGTGCAGGTATCTTCCCTGAGCTGTTTGCAGAGAGTACTTGTGAGTGTTGATTTACGCTAGTGACTGGAGGTGAAGTTGTTTGGGCTTGTAAGCAGGTCTTGGGCACCCATATCCGTCTAGCATTAGGGGTAGCCTTCATTGACCGCTTAGGGACCCAAATAGAAATGGTGTTGCTAGGGGGTTGCCTAGGGAACTCCTTCGTTTTGGTCTTGGATGGTGTGGCTCGCCTGATGCTTTTTTGAGAATCTGCCTCTGGAGCCGGGTTTTTTTCCTTCTTGCATACCCAGATCTGCTTCATGCCACGAGGTACTTCGTAGTGCACAGGTTGGTGCTCCTGCTTCTTGATCATTGGTCTCCTTAGTGTCGTGTGATGCTCAGTCTGTCCTTTTAGAATCTTCTTTGGAACAACTGGGAACTCCTCATTGACTTCTGTTCCTTTGGTAAGAGTGACAATCCTTTGCACCATAGAACTTTGGATAATAACATCATTGTTATCTTCATGTGGGTTCCTAGAGGGACCAGGAGTTGGTGCCTGTTCTAATGGTTTGACAGCTTGATTTTCTAATTCAATTGTAAGGCGGATTTGGCTTGCCCAAACCTGAAGAAGTCCACTTCTTAGGTTGAGGTTGACTGCGTGATCATAGATCTAGTCTTGGCCTAAGACAAGAGGTTCGGTAAGATCCTTGTCTTCACACACCAGCACTTTTGCTGGCATGAGGACCTCTTGAATGTAGAGGGGAAGTTCCACCTCTCCCATGCAAGGGGTTTCAACTCCTCCTAGCCCTATGAGATATGCCTCAATAGTTTTGACCTTCAATTCCAATTTTTGGCAGTAAGAGAGCCAAACTGCACTAGTGGCTGCTCCTGAATCAATTAAAGCTCTCACGGTCCTTGCATTCTCTCCTTGTCCTACTTCGAGGGTCACAAAGGGTCGGCGATCAACTATCCTGTGAGTCTGTTCACCTGAGACCTCGCACATGGCCATGTGATAACCTAGAACTTCTTGAGAGTCTGGCATGGGCTGATCTCTACATTGTACTTCTCAATTTCATTCGTCGGATGCATTCTAAAGCTTCGGCCTGTGCTTCCTCTCGAATTCACTTTTCTTCTTCCTTGCATTTCTTGACAATGTTGAGTCGATTTAGCATCTCTTCAGTTAGGGGTTCTTGATATAACTTGACTCTGCATCCGCTTATGTAGCTAGGGAGAACATCGCCTTCTAAAGTGGCGAATTGTACTGCTCCACTAGTTGAAATCCTATTTATGATCATAGGTCCATAGCCACGCTTCTCTAACTTTCTCGCATGTTGCTTCAGGGTGTATTAGTATTCACTAATTTGGTGAGAAAATTGCACAAGATCTTATTTGTGCTCTCAGCCTGGCCATTAGCTTGCGGATGATAGGGGGCATACTTCTTGTGTATCACCAAGAACTCTTGAAGAAGATTTTCAATGACTTCATTTAAGAAATGAGTCCCTCTATCACTAACTAACTCTATAGGTAGTCCGTATCTAGTGAACACATTTTCAAATAGGAACTTTGCTGTTGTTTGAGCATCGTTCTTCGTTGTGGCTTTGACTTCTACCCACTTGGTTAGATAGTCTGTGGCCACAATGATATACTCAGCATGGGAACCCTTAGCTGGGGGATTAATAGGATCGACAAAGTCTATTCCCCACTTAGAGAATGCACGTCCACCCATCATAGGCTTCAATGGCATCTCATCCTTGCGTATGGGATACTGGGTTCGCTGACAAACCTCACACCTCTTCACGTAGGTATGGGCGTCCATGTGAAGGGTGGGCCACCAAAATCCTGCAAATAGTATTGCCTTGATCACCCTATCTTGACCGAAGTGTCCTCCTGCTACACCTTGGTGAGCAGTCTCTAATATCTTGAGGTATTTGCTCTCATGGACACATAGTCTTAGGTAACCATCTTTACCATGTTTGTATAAATTATCACCAATGATTGTGTAATCTATGACTTCTTGTTCCAAACTCCTTTGTCTAGCCAAAGTCATATCTTGAGGGAATGTTTTCGTCCTCAAGAAGGCTACTAATGGTTCGCTCCAATCTGGCACTAAAGCCACTCGATAAAGAGTGGCATGCTCCACTGGTGGTTTAGTGCAGCAGATTGGGCATTCTTTGCACATTCTATGGACATCAACTTCCATGGTTGGCCAATGCACTCCTAGTCTCCTCAGTGTCTGTAGGGTTCGTTGTTTTGAGTGGTGTTGTTCTAATGCACCTACATGTGCTAATTGCAACCACTTAGCGTACTCATCCTCTTCCACACAACAGGCTAATACTCCTTGTTCTGTATGTTTGTACATACTTCCTGCCAAGATATGATACTTTTGAGCTTTTACTATCTCTCTATCTTCTATGTGTATCACCAGGTGATTAGGCCCGTATGTCAATACTGGCACTAATGGCTTAGCCCACTGAGGTACAACTTCTAAATTAAACAAGTAAGCATCAGATAAGTCATCTGACACTCCTTGTGGGGCCTCTCCTGATGTGAGCCTTGAGAGATGATCTGCTCTCAGGTGGGTCTTGCCTTTCCTCACCACAACCTCAAAGTCGTATTCCATTAGTAAGAGGAACCATCTTACCAATCTGCCTGTATTGCATGGCTTGTTTACCAAGTACAACAGAGCTTGGTGATCCGTAAAAAATTTAAACTTATTTGCAAGCAAATAGTGTCTAAACTTTTCAACAGCGTATACCATGCCTAACCCTTCTCGTTCGGTGGTGGTATAATTTCGTTCAGCTGCATTCAACTGTCTACTGGCATAGGCAATTGGAAGATCCATGTTACCTTCACCTGTAGGTTGAGCTAGCACGCATCCAATACCATAATTGGATGCATCCACATGGACATGGAATGGCTTGTTCCAATCTGATGTGGTCAAGATTGGTGCTGAACATAATCTTCGTTTGAGCTCCTTGAAAGATTTCTCACATTCATCAGTCCACTCAAAGTTAGTTAGAAGAGCATACAGAGGCTTTGCAATGACTACATACATGTGAATGAACCGGCAGTAGTAACCACAATGCCCCATGAAGGCATGTACCTCCTTGACATTCCTTGGCCTATGTAGTTCTGCAATGGCTCTCACTTTCTCCTCATCCGTTGATATGCCATTCTTTGACACTATGTGCCCTATGATCTTGCCTTGCCTGACCATGAAAACACACTTTTTTGGGTTCAAGCAGACTTGATATTCTGTACACTTGTCAAAGATTTGTCTGAGTTCAGGTATATGGGTCTGCCTAATGTTGGAATGAGCGCAAAGATCATCAACATAGACTTCCAAATTTTTCCTCAAGAACTCTTTAAACACGTGGCATATCAGCCTCTGGAAGGTTGTAGGTGCATTGGTAAGCCCGAATGGCATTACCCGAAAAGCAAATATGCCCCACTTTGTGGCAAAAGCTATCTTATGCTGATCTTCTGGTGCAATGGCCACTTGATTGTAGCCAGAGAACCCATCCACGAAGCTGTACACTTCCTTGCCTACTACCCTTTTTGATAGATGCTCAGTGATAGGAAGCGGATAACTATCCCTGATAGTGGCTGCGTTAACCTTCTTCAAGTTAATGCATACACGTAATTTGCCATTCTTTTTGGGCACCACTACAATGGGGGATACCCATTCAGTGTGCTCAATTTCATAGATAAATCCAGCTTCAACCAAGCGATCTATCTCCTCTTTGATCTTGGAAGCATAGTTGTCATTGTATGTGTATGGCTTTTGTTTAGAGGGTCTGGCATCTGAGGTCATGGGGATCGTGTGTGAGCATATGTCATGGTCTACACCTTTCAGGTCCTTGTAACTCCAAGCAAAAACATCTCTATAGTGGTCACTTGTGTGGTTAATCTCATATCATTAATGATCTCTTCATGTCTCTGAGGGTGAACTTCTACTTCATGGAAGTATTCTTCATCTGATGCAAAAGGTGGATCCATAATGATTGACTCTAAGTCGGAGTCACTTGCATCCTCAAAAGCATCAGGGCTAGGTTCGCATTCTTCTAGAACTGCATCTCCCATGATTGGTTCTATTGAAAATACTGAAATGTCATAGCCATCCTCATCACAGTGGGGTGTCCATTGTTCTTCATTGATGGCTACATCCATTGTTGCTAAAATTTCAGCCCAGCCGTGAGGCTCAAATTCTTTGTCAGGAAAAACTACAGGTGCATAGGCTGGGTCTTGAATTGATCTATGGGTTTCTTTTGCACCTACCTCTCTGGCTTTCTCTCTCTTCTCTTCTTCTACTACTACCTTACACATCCATAAGTGAGTGTCTTCATGCATCCATGAGGATCCTGATCCTATGGAATGCACTGACTCAGTATCATCTTTGGCTCTATGGATGGGATTCCATTGGATGGGGGGTACATCTCTATGAGAGTAATCCTTGAGATTGACTTTGGTTGTAACACCTAAGTGTTGCAAGTACAAAGAATTGGTTCCCCAATCATGTACCACTTGCAACTGCCGCATAAATGGTCTCCCCAAAATCATCTCATAGGCCTGGTTTTTGCTAAAGTCACATATAGCAAATGTATGCTCAAACTCTACACCACATGTAGTGAGAGTTATTCCTTCTAGCAATCCCAAAGGTCTCTCAATATGACCATCGGCCATTTGCAATTTCATTCTCGTTGGCCTGACTGCTGGCTTGCCCCAACGCTTCCATAGGGAAGTGGTAGCAATTGCAACTCCTGCACCTGAGTCCAAAATTGCTTTGGTTGTGTATTCTTGATGGGTAACTGGGAGATAGGTATTTCCTTATTCTCCTTCACTCAAAGCCTTTTTCAACTTGTAAACATATTCTGGATTCTTTGAATCTTCATATCCTTGTGGCTGGTCCATATATACTTCTTCCTGTAACTCACCATGTAGGAAAGCATTCTTCACATCCATCTGATGCAAAGTCCATCCTTTTGCTGTAGCTAATGCAACAAGTGTCCTAACAATAGACATTTTAGCTACAAGGCTGAATGTTTCCTCATAATCAATGCCATATGTCTGTGCATATCCTTTAGCTACCAATCGTGCATTATACATGCTTATGCTACCATCACCATTATGCTTTACCTTGTAAACCCATTTACAGCCTATGGGTTTCTTTCCTTGTGGCAATGGAACCAACTTCCATGTATCATTTCCATAAAGTGCAGCCATCTCCTCATCCATAGCTTTTTACCAATCTGCAATTCCAATTGCATCTTCAAAGTAAGAAGGTTCAGCATCTTGTATTACCTTTGTCATGTAGGCATAATGACGAGCCATGTAACTATCATATGTCAATCGTTGCACTGAATTCCTCATCCTCCCAGATCGTCTTGGTCCTGGGTCACTTCTCCTCGTATCATTTGCATGTGCCCTTCTTACTCCTGGAGTCTTCACAGAGGGAAATCCAAGTTCCTCATCAAGACTCTTTTGTGAACCACTTGAATGTCCATCAACGTCTTCAAAACCTGCACATGTTTTATGACCAGCAGAAAGCTTTTCTTTACCTTTCTTGGATGTATTTGATGAACTTGTTGGACTGAAATTTCCACGTAATCTTCCACTCCATGGATTTGAGTTGGAACTATTGCTTGGTGACATCTGGTCCACTCAAAACCTGAGATTCCGCACTTGATTTTTCAACATTTTCTTTGTCATTTGGTTCAAGACTCAGTCCTTCTTTGGCATCTGCATAGAAGCTTGACATTTCATCAAATACCACATCTCTACTCACCTTTACCTGTTGTGTGAGTGGGTTATAACATTTATATCCCTTTTGCTCAAGGGAGTATCCAATGAAGCACACTTTTCTGCTTTTGGATCAAGCTTTGTCCTCAATTCATCTGGGACATGTACATATGCCATACAAACAAAACCTTTCAGATGTGATAAGTTTGGCTTCTTACCTGTAAACTTCTCTTCAGGTGTAACTTGATGTGCAACAACAGTCGAAGTTCTGTTCATGATGTATACAACAGTATGAAACACTTCTGCCCAATAACAATGAGGCATATTCTTCTCAACCAACTCTTATTCTTATCTATGTATAGGGCAGAGGATTGGTTACCTTTTGAGTTGTCTCCATTCTTCATAAGATTTTCCTCATATGTGAATAATTATCCCATGTGAGTGTTGAAGTCAAGTACCTGCATGTCCATGTATACATACATTGCTCTGGTGAAGGCTTCCCATTTATCATCTGCTTTGATTCCATTGATCATTTGCCTCACAATTTGCTCCTCATCTATGAATTCTCCAATGCTCCCAAGTTGATTAGCTAAGTCCTTCATTTTTGTGACAAAATCAATCACACTTTGCTTGGTCATTTTCTTGAGTGTGGTGAACTCCATCCAGAGTTGGTTCTTCCTAGCTTTAGTGCTTGATGAGAAGAATGATTCAAGAGCATTCCATATCTCTTGTGAAGTCTTGTAGCTCCTAATGTGTGGAAGTAAAAAAGACAAGAGATTGAGTTGAGAATGTAAGACCTGGCTAGAGCATCCTTTGAACACCATGTAGTTAACCTCTCTTCTTCTTCTTGAGTTGGTTGTCCTTTGCTTTTGAGGATTGGCATCATCTCATCTTCAACGATGTAACCATAGAGATTTCTTCCTTTAAGGTAGGCTTCCAATATGAGTGACCAAGCTGATTAGTTGCCTCAATCCAGTTTGTAAATGGATGAAGGAAATCCATCTCCCATGTTGAGTTGATGTAGCTCTGATACCACTGTGAGAAGATGGTTGGATACACTCCAAAGATGAGGTGGTGTTGGAATAATCCTGATCTACACCTACCAATTTGACTTTAGAGTACCTTAGTAGATAGCTTTAGCTTCTCAAATATGTATTTAGACCTATTATGTACCTTGGAACATTATTGCCAAATGATTATGCCAAAACAGATAACTTTAAAATAGAAGAGCTCTAACTTGAACCTCTCAGAAAAATGTTTAGTTCTCACTCTTTGATAACAATTGACCTGAGATCTTTTAGACACATCTAATTGATGATCTTATCTAACTATTCTAGGGTCACTTCACTAATTTAGAGGACTATACAATGAAGAATAAGTTTAAGAAGTTAGGGGTGTAATCCTAACTTTTTAGGAGGATGAGAGTATGTAGACACATGTAGCTTGTATGAATCATAACTCAAGTTTTAATGATCCAATTGTAATGAAAACTGATATTTAGCAACTAGACTAATCCTGCTACCTATCCCAATTTAAAAAATGCCAAATGATTAATTATACACAAAGAAAGTGATTAAACAAAGTCACTAAAATGATGAGATAGCAACAGAGAGCAGTAGATAGAGATTAACTTGAACGAATGACTCAAATTGTATATGATAATGAATATATGATACAAAGGAGATGAAGTGAACTTACTCATATACATGTGAGATTATTTTATGCTCAACCATGAGGCTCAATGGCTCTCTCTTCTCTATCATATCCTATGACTAAAAGTCACTTATATTTATACTCATAAAGTGAGTTTGAAATTTGAATTTCTTCCACCTAAAAGTGCCCCTATACTTTAAGTGTTGATGGATTTTATTCCAAACAAATTAGAAATGATCTTTGACTTCTAATATCATGAGATTCCTTCAGCTTATTCTCTTTTACTTTTATCCAATGAGATAAAGTCTATGACCTTTACAAGATGTGTTCATATGTACTTCATAAGTGATCAAAATGAATATGTGAGAAGTCCTTTTCTTTGGTCAAGCATCTAGGCTTGCCAAATGTACCAACATGTATGTATGTATGCATATGTATGTGTGTGTATGTATGCATGTGAGTGTATGTGTGTGTATATGTGTATGTGTGCGTGTGTCTATGTGTGTGCATGTATATGTGTATGTATGTGTATGTGTGTGTATGTGTGTGTGTATGTATATGTGTGTGTATGTGTATGCGTGTGTATGCATGTGTATATATATGTGTGTATGTGACTTTATGTGTGTATATATGTGTATGTGTGTGTATGTGTATATTTTTGTATGCATGTGTGTATGTATGCACACATATACTTATGTATGCATGTGATTGTATGTATGTGTGTGTTTATTTACATGGGTGTGTATGTGTATGTGTGTGTCTATGTGTGTGTATGTACATGTGTGTATGTGTATGTGCATATGTATGTATATGTGTGTGTATACATGTGTACATATATGTGTGTATGTGACTGTATGTGTGTGTGTGTATATGTGATTGTATGTGTGTGTATATGTGTGTACATGTATGTGTGTGTATATGTGTGTACATGTATGTGTGTGTATGCATATGTGTATGTATGTATGCATATGCAGGTGTATACATGTGTTTGTATGCATGTGAGTGTATATGTGTATGTATGTGTGTATGTATATGTGTGTGTATGTATATGTGTGTGTATGTGTATGTGTGTCTATGTGTGTTGTGACTCTAGCACAATGGTGAGAACCAATGTGAGGGGATCAACCTCATAATTGTCAATCCATGAGCATGTGGAATGCACAAGTGCATGAGTGACATGCACACTAGAATCTACATACATACACATACATGCACACACAAGGCGAGGCAAAGAGAGGGAACAATGGAATCTTCTATTGAACTACTTTCAAGATACAAATTATGCTCTTATAAGCTCAATTACTAAAAATTCTCTCCCTAGAATGAGATCTTTAGATCTTTTTATAGTTTCTAAACTAATTTTGGACTAGTTCGAACCTAGTGTGCAACCTAGTTAAAAGGTAGGTTTCTAGGCTATTTTGGAGGCTCGAATGAGCTCATAAAATTATGAAATTCAGTACGTAGGTTCTAGTACCTATCAAGCTCAAGACTTCTCGACTTGGACAAAATGCAATTTGAACTACCAAAAAATAATATTTACAATGAAGGGTTAGTGATGAAAATCACTGTTTGCATGTGTAATGAATTGTGAAAATTAGTGATTGGGCCTATTCCCTGCCTGATCAACATTGACTGCTCTACCTACTTGGTCCTCCTTGCTCTTCTCTTTGGCTCTCCTACCTCTAGCTTCCTTGTCTCATGCTCCCTTGATGACTTAACCTACCTTGGCTGCTTACACTCATGCCTCTCTCACATCTCTTGTCCCTCACATGCCCTTGTTGTGGAGGGCAATCGGTGTAGTATCCTACCATGTGAGCTATTGATTCAAGTTCTCTGAGTCTCAATCCTCTAGATAGATCTATCATTAAGTGATCCCAATCTACAGGGCCAAGGACATCTGGATGTGGCATTTGAAGCTGTTTTGCGTGGACAGCTTGATTGACCGTGAATAGGTGCAAAAGGTGAGTGGGCCTTGGTATGAATATCTCCAAATGGTATTCAAAAACTCCCATTGAGAATATTTCTTTGAAGGTCTATTTATAGCAGGCTAGTAAGTGTTTTATGGGAGTGTGTCACGTATATACAATATGTACAAAAGGTATGGTACTCATGCCGTAGACCAAATCTAAGTTCCCTTCGTTCAAACCTAGTGCCAAGTTATATGGAGCTTTGAATCTCTTGAATGTCTTGAAAACCACAGTCATTAGTTCAACGACATTGGGATATTCTTGAATGTCTTGAAAACCACAGTCATCAATTCAAAAACCACATCTTAGCTGCAACATCGGGATATTCTTCAATAGTGGAGTCCAATGGAGAATCATTGAAACCATGTAAGCCACTACAGGAGGTCCGCTGGGGGGAGCAAAGTAAGGATAATTCAACAAATTTGAACACTCGAGACTGTTCCTCACTTTGATAGCAAAAGCTAGCCAGACTCACCTTCTCGGTACTGGTCCATAACATGGATTGTACATGATATGGAGTGGTACAGTGGAACATGTTTGCATCATCTCTAGATACATTTCTAACAAATTACCACACCAATTTGGCTGGAATATGGTGCCCCATTGAGCTCTCTCTAGAAGCTTGCCAAGTTGGAATTGGGTGGAAAATGTTGGTTCCTTGCCGGCCACTCACTTTATTCTGTATTGTAGTTGGCTAATAGTATGAAGTAGGGAATATATTGCAATTTAAATGTTGTGATAAAGCATCGATGAGACAAGTTTTAAAAGTACTATGAATGAAGCCCTGTTTCTTCAAGATTGGCCATGGATTGGATTTATATGGTCACATGGTCATCGTGGGTATGTCCAATATCTTCTACATGTTTAAGCCAATGGGGCTTGGGTGTTTCAAATGTTTCTTGACCTTCTTAGTGACAAGACTTCGTGGTATCAATTGGGGTTCATAAGAGTCTTCGAAAGTTTCTTCTATGGGGATCTGCACTAACTCTTCTAGATGAGGTACCTCTTGTGGGGATGGTGGCCTATTGTATTGCAATAAATTGGCTTGTAATTCTTCAATTTTTTTTTGTACAACTAATATCTCTTATGAATCAGCACGAATTAAAATAACTTCTAGAACTTGGGTGCTTGTAGAGGATTTCTAACTATGTAGTTAGTTCACTTCTTCTGTTAGCTGATCGTATGAGTCCACTACATTGTTCTTTGAACATGATGCAGATATTCTCTGATGGGATTGCTTACAATCTAGATGGACTTATCTATGTGCTAGGGTTACTTTCCATGGCCACCTCTAGGTTATCTTGATTTTTCTATCATAGATGCTTATTCTCTTCTAGAGTACCTGGCATATGTCTTTGTAAAGGAGCTATATTGCATTGGAGTTGGACATTCTTCCAGTTGTGCTTGTACGTTGATCTCAAGCTCCTTTACTACTCCTTTATCTACATCCTTAAGCTAGGACTCAAGCTCAAAATGTTGTACAGTGTGGTGTAGTGTTGATATATTTAGGTAGTGATGTGTGTGGACACACTAGGACCGCCGGGGCACTTTTTTCCCTCTTTAGGAGGTTTTTTTCCCCCGGCTTGTATATACGCCTATTGCCCTTATGGGCTACTTATCTTTGTACATTCTCTAGTAATACATTCAGTATTGTGTGTTTGTGCTCCAAGCTTCTTCTTCTTCCTTGTGCTGTTCGCGTGCTTCCGCAGACATCTATCTCCAACAATTGGTATCAGAGCAGGTCGTCGCTTCATCTAGGGCACCGTTGCAGTCTCAGAATCGTACGAATTTCGGTGAGCATACTCAGAGTGTTTCCGAGATCAAAACTGCTTCGCTTTGTGGTGCCGAAATCTCGATCTGAGCTCGTTTCGGCCTCCGAATGCACTATCGTAGTGCTTGTGCAGGCTATTTCGTCTTTTTGTGCCAAAGGTATATACCAATTTCTGTTCCCTAGTATAAGCGTCTCAAAGTCTGCTACAGGTTTAATAGAACTCGTTTGGGCAGTTCTGTTCAACTTTTTGAGATACAGTCAATTTTCTGCACCCAGGTATTTTAGTCACCGACCATGGCTGAAAGCAGTGATGTATTCCGTATGTTGGCTGTTGAGGATAAGTTGGATGGTACCAACTACCCATTATGAGCTTATATGATGCGACATGTTTTGGTTGCAAAAGGATTTTGGAACATTGTGCAGGGTGTTGAAAGACGTCCTATTACACCTGTCACGACAAGTACTGCAAATACAGGTGCTGGAGCTGATGAAGATGGTGTCGAAGATGATATTCCACAGATTCCTGTTCGTGCTGCTGTTTTTGTTGAACCTATTGCAGAGCAAATTTGTTGGGATGGCAGAGATGCCCAGGCACATGCATTGATAGCTTTGTCTGTCAAACGGGCCATTATTCCTCATATTCGCTCTTGCAGAACAACTAGGGATGCTTGGGATACACTTACCACATTGTACCAAGCTAGGAATGAGGCTCGTGTTGCTTACCTCCGAAAACAGTTGGAGAGTGAGCACATGAATGAAGGTGATTCTATGGACACTTTCCTAACCAAGATCAAAGATTTGAAGGAACATTTGATTTCTGCTGATGAGGTTATACCAGATAGCTCACTTGTGCAAACCGTTCTGAATGGTCTTCCTGATTCATATTAGAGTTTTGCTTCTACTCTTCAGTTGATGATAAAAGGCAATCCGAATGCCTTATCATTTGAGGAGTTAGTCTTTGTTCTGTTGTAGGAAGATCAGTCCAGGCAGAACAAGTCCATTATGCGTTGTCGGAAAGATTTCAACCTTTCCGTTGATGACCAGAGAAAATGAAACAACTTTATTGGTGAACTCAAACCTTTTATATCACTGTTGATCAGTTGTTCTGGATTGATGTAACTACTTTTGAAGTGTTTACAGGTACAAGAAATTATGAAGAACATATGTTCATATTAGGGTTTTCCCTAATTTCACATTTAATGAGTGTTTTATATTTATACATGCAAGAAACATGGGTATATAACCCTAGGGTTTCATAAGTTCATATGATTTTATGTCAGTTGGGTTAATCCGAAGGGTCTCAAAAGATTCTAATGGGTTACTGTTAGGGTTTATTTTAATGTGAATGGATTAATGAGAGGGTTCAGAAGGGTTTTAAGGGGTTTTAGTGTGCAAAATGAGTGGGAATGAAGATTAGCCTTAGTTTAAAGGGTTGAAACAATTAATATCTAATGAAATTAATCTATATTTAAACATTGGTTAAATTACAAAATTAAATTATGGTTTAATTTGTTAATTTAAATGTGTGTGTATTTAAATACTAAGGTTCTAATTAATTAAAACCTTAAACTAAGTTTAATTTAAAAGAAATATTTAATTATGAAAAATTAAGGTACTTGAATTAAAAATAATAATTGAAGTGGATAAATTATGAGTGGTGAATGTGAGTAGTGTTTAAAAGTGTGGTGTGAATTAAGTGTGTAACTAAAGTAATTAAAGTAAGTAGTTAAAAAGTGTGGTTTCTATGTGTGTAAGTTAAAGGGGTGGATTAGATAATTTGTGCAATTAAAGTGGAAAAAGTGAATGGTAGAAAGGAGAGGTTGAGAGAGAAAAGTTAAATAAAGTGTGGTTGAGATGTGTGGACAAAAGTGAGGATGAGAACTTAGAGTAAAAACCAAAAGAGTGGTAAAAAGAAGATCTCTGTGTGTATATATATGTGTGTGAAACTCTGTTTTCTCCTAATGTTTTATTGCAGGTAATTTTTTCTTTCTGTTCTTTAGCCCATTGAGAGAGATTACGTTTTGTTTTCTTTCGCCTCTGTTTTGCCTCATGAAGAGAGATAACTATCTATGCAGAGAATGCCGCTATCAACGTAAGAGTGCAATGGCATCCCTAGTTGCAGCATAATGTCATGTCGACTAGAGAGAGATTGTAGGCATCCAAAGACCCTAGTGGTTGTTGCTTGCTAGAAAGAGAGTTGAATGGGATAGAGAGAGATGAACGAAGTATTCAAAAAGAGATGGCGTGTGCAGATCCGGCTTAACTTAGAGAGAGAAAAGGAGAATTTCTAGCTTCAGGTGGCCAACGCACGCACTGTAGTCAGAGAGGGAGTTAATTATTTAATTATCCATTCACTATTAATGCATAGAATAAGCAAAGTATGGTGAATCGGTGATCTTGACGGCTGTGATGGCTACTCCCTGGCGTAGTTAGCGCACAATAGCAGAGAGAGAAATCATTAATATCTCCCCTTCTTTCTTCCTGGCGGCGCTCAGGTGCGCAACACGTGTACTCTATAGAGAGAGAGAAAAGTTTGAACTTCGTCTTCCCTCTGATTATGGCTGCACTAATCGCATGCAGATGCTAACATAGAGAGAAGTTAAATTCAGTTAGGGAGTTTTAGCATGCGCCCGTATACAACATCAAATAGCCTTGTAGTACAATTCTAGCCGCTTCCCGAGAGCAAACAGAGTCATAATCGGTAGGATCTGTACTGGTCTTTCGGGTCGCTAAAAAGAAGAAAACATATCGCAATTGCACGAGATCTCGCCTCTCTGTATTTTTCAGTCCGTATAACTTGAAAATTGGATTTTTCCTTACTTAGAGCATGATTGCGCAGATGTTTCCTTGATCATCGGTCTCTTCAACAAGTACCTATCCTGGAATTGATTTTCTGATTCTTTCACCATTGAATATATATATCTTAGAGGCTGATCTGTTTCATTTTAACGATTGTATGGTAGCGTGAGCATATGACTTGTTATCTGTCTTATTACTTCAAACGTTGATTTACCTCGTTATCTTTGATGTGTGTCACAAATACATGTATGTGAGCTTGGAAAACTCATACCAGTTATTTCATTTCACATGCGACATTACAGAATGGGGCAGTGCGTATTCTCTGAATATATATGGGAAAGCATAGTATGCTATTCAAAGGACGAACTAGTGAACTTTTTTCTTTGTGATGGACACAACTTTATGTGTTCTTGTAGGACATGTGATGTACGTGCCATGGAGAGAGATCGTGGTAGTAGATGTATTCAGAAGGAGAAGCAGGCAGCAGATATACTTTCGAAGAGGGGAAACTATAGAGAAAGTTGAAGCCGAGAAATTTTCAAGGGAGTAAAATCAAAGTTCTACTAAAAACTAACGGTAGATTTGTATTTCAATATTCTAGAAAAAGAGGAAACGATCTAAAATATGCCACCACAAAAAGATGTATTTACCGGATGCCTCATTTGAGGCTCATTGAGCATCAACATACTTGTATGAGCAGGACAGTGAACCATGCTTAGGGACATTAAAGAGAGAAGAAAGAGAGAGAGAGAGGGAAAGAGTTAGGAAAAGAGGGAGAGATAATATGCTAGGTTAAGTATATTGTATTGTTTTAATTAAAGATAGTTAAATCTAATTAGATATTTAACATATGGTTTTAATTAGGGACAATTAAGTAGATTTAGATCTATTTAGATATTCAGTTATAATTAAATCTAATTAATTATTTTGTTATTGGTAATTCTAAAAGTAATTACATGTTGGATGCATATGTATGTTTTAAGTTAACATGTTAGTGCTTAAATTAATGAAGGTATCTACACATAAGAAAATTATGGTTGGGTGTAATAGCATACATTAGTATGTGTATGAATGCATGTGGATGAATGTGTTAAAGAAGCGTAAAAAGTGTTACACGTATTAAATGTATTAGACGTACGATGTCTCCCTGACTTACCAAAATCGTTACCGAACAAATATTAAACGTGAAACAGTGCTTCACCGTAAACTGTGTTAAACTTCAGTATCCTTACTGAAATGCGTGACTAGAACAACGTGGGTTCTTGGGAGTGGTAGGGGTCTGTTAGACAGAGGCCCTGTACTAATTTCCCAAATCTTTGCACAATTGTAAATAACCATTAACACATCTTAGCTCAGTTATTAGCCTTTGTCAAACAATACCTGATTTCTGGGAATCTGTGTATCTAACTTTTACAGACTAAAACGACTATTGAGACAGAGCAATAGTCTGAATCAATACCAACAACTAATAGGTATTATATTCTTGTAAACCAACACACAACTTCTTCATGACAAGCATATATGCCGGATAGCATCCAAACTTACAGTAGGTAGTAAATCAGCCAGAAGATACTATAATTGATAGATTCATTTGTCACAAAAATTATTAGTACTCTTCAGTCAACTTATTCAGGTTACTGAAGGTACTAGTTCTTCTCATAATCGAGTTCACCAGAGAATGCTACCGAAGGTACTGAATCCGGTATCACAATAGAGCATACGAGAACACACTTCTAGTGATCTATTCGAAATTCACACTATCAATTAACTTATGTAGAGAAATGACTGACAGTACGTAAACCCTGGAAACTTATACGACCGAACACAGCGCCAACAAGCAGACACACAACCTTTTACTACGATTCGTTACTATGCACCACAGTATCAGGGGGGCGAGACGGAATGATCAGACATTAACAAAACTCAGACTACACAACAATACATCACACAGACTTCGACAATCACTCTGGCAAGTCCAGAAAAACGGGCTCTCGACCACTCTTTTTCCATTGCTTTATAAAGAAATTTACAGGACGCGCGTACCAACTTTTCGCGCATAATTCAAGGAACTCTGTTACATCCGGCAGTCATTACATTTGTCTCACTTGGCGGCCGACTAACACTGGCACGCACGGTGGACTCGAACCCGCAAGTGATTTTGATTACAAAACTACTGTTCATCGATGATACCTTCTAGATACATATTCCTGGCTAATCTAAATGTACGGGCTATTTTTTTCTTAAGGGTTTCTAATAATTGTTTAAGGGTATCGGGTTCTAAAATCTGCGCATCTACTCTAACGGAACTAAGTGCGATGGCTTCAGTAAGCAAAATTTTGGCCTGTGTTTGCAAAAGGCCTCCTGTAAATAAAAATCGTTGGATAATGCCGCGTCTCTCGCTGTCTTCATGTCCGTTACTTGTTTCTGCATCTCAATGATTCTGTCTTTCTGGTTTCGTACCTGATTATCCAGTCTTTCAAACTGTTGATTCTGAAATTGTATGGTTTTGTGGTAGGCATCTCGCTCTTTGCGGACATTTGCTAAGTCTTTTTGATGTTTAGCTTCCCTAAGTAATTGATGTTTGAGGATAGAATTCACCTCATCCAGTGATTCTTTTGTTCTCTGTAGCTGTTCTTCTGCTTGCTTCGCTTCTTTCTACTGTTCTTGATACTTCTGTACTGTGTCCTGCTGCATGATTTTCCGCTCTTGCTGCTTGTAATTCTTCTTGAAGAGGGGTGATATCCGCCTCCACTATTTCTAATTTCCTTTGGAATTCCTCTCGTGCACTGTCTGTGGCTTGTTTCAGGTGTTGCGGCAGTTGTTGGGATAGATTAATTAAAAGGTGACCCATATTTTCTAGTTCCGAAAAAATTGGAATGGGGTAGGATGGCATAGGAGGGCGAGGTTGCGACGAGGTTCCGGTGAGGAGTTGTTGTGAATTTGGAGGTGAATAGTTGAGGGAGGATGTAGAGGCTTCAGAAGTTCCGGTGGGGTGACTGGGCTTGATGGGGCTGCGGGGTGGTTCCGGTTGGGAGATGGGGTTAGCAGGCGGTGTTTTGGGGAGGGTAGAGTCAGTAGTTTGTACCTTGTTTGTTTGTTCAGTTTCTGCGTTGTTTGCTTCTGTGGATTCCACTGCCTTCAGTAGATTGTCTAGTGCATCTTGATGAGATTGCTGCTCATTTTTCTGTTGCTCTGATTCTTTTTCGGTCGAGATTGATTCTGTTTCTGCTTGATCCTGTTGTTCTTGTTGCTCTGCCAATGATTCATTGTGTATTGAAGTTGCTGTATCATGGAAGGTTTCTTCTTCGTTCTTCTCTTCGTCTTTATTGTCCTCGTTGTCGTTTCCGGCTGAGCCTTGTGCTTCACTTTCTGAGGAGCTAATTCTAATACGTTTCCGGCGGAACAACTGATTGAGCTCTTCTTCATCTTCTTCTTCCTCATCTTCTAGTAGTTGAACTGACTCTTCGTGCCTTAAAACTGGTCCTCGTTGTGGTGGTTGAGCGGCGAGTATGGTTGGGAAGAGAAAAGAAAGGATGTGGGGAAGTCTGGATCGAGGGGTGGTTCCTTTGTTGACTTGTTTCACTATCGCGACGCACTCCTTATGGATTCGGTGAAAGAAAAATGAGGCAAAATTAACGGGTTCTTGTGCGGCAAGGTCGATTGCGGAATAGTATGGGCGGGAGATACCGTATGTGCGT
This sequence comes from Ceratopteris richardii, assembly GCA_020310875.1. NCBI lineage: Eukaryota > Viridiplantae > Streptophyta > Polypodiopsida > Polypodiales > Pteridaceae > Ceratopteris > Ceratopteris richardii. The sequence goes on from CM035444.1 coordinate 71,056,455, forward strand.
TTTTGGAGGTTAAGGATCGCAACTAAGAACTGCAATGCGGTTTTTTCAGGTTCGGGGCGACAGAGAATGGCATATTCATTTGATGAAAATCGGGGAAAAAGTTCTACCATTCGAGCTACAGGGATGCTTGGGCCATTTTCGCGGCCTTGTGGGGTGAGACGGAAGGCTTCGGTGAAAGCTTGGAAGGTTATTACGGTTCTAGATGGTAGGGAGGGGAAGAGCCATTGTTGTTCAGCGATGGGGGATTGGGCGATGGCAGTGATGATTTGTGCGAAGAAGGGATGGGCTTCCACTGAGTGCCATGGTAGCTCAGCGAAGTTGGCCAACCCTCGGATACGCAGGTAATCTCCTACCTCGGTAGGGATACCTCCATGGAAAGCTGCAAAATTCACCAATGCTTCCATTTCGCACGTGAACACGAATACACAGATCACAGCACACGAATACACAGTATACAGAAGACACGAGCACAATCACGAGAACACAGTAGCGTTTTTTGGCGCAACCGAAGAGCTTAAGTACAGACATTACGGTGGGGAGGGGTAGGAAGTGATGGTTATCATTGTGCTGTGCTAGAATGATATTGCTTTTAATTTGGCATGCATACTTGAGTAATTGGTAAGGAGGGCGGCTTATGACAAAACATGGCTATAAAAAGAGAAAAGAAAGAACAGAATGAAAAGTAAAAAACAAAAGCTAAAAAATGCGGTCCACCGCCAATTGATTTAATGCGGACTAGTAGCACTTTGATACGGCCGCAACTTCGAGCCGTTGATTGCTTTTGGAAGTGGATTTCCAGTCAACGTAGTCAACCGAAAAGTTGTTGGACCGATTTTCTCTGCGATCTTGTAAGGGCCGAACCACCGTAATTTGAATTTACCTGCGGATCTATTTGACTTTGCATATAAAAAAGTACAAGCTGTCCTACCAAAAATACAGGAGTCTTCAGGTTTCGATCGTGCATCCTTGCTTGTCTTAGTTGAACTTCGTGCATGGTTAAAAAACTGAGCCATCGGTGCTCGTCTAACTCTCTGAGTGTGTCCAACCGAAATGACAGTGAGTCTTCCGGTAGCAGTTTCTGGGTAATGGCTACTCGTAAACTTGGTATAACTATCTCCATTGGTGCTATTGCTTCTAAGCCATAAGCTAATTTGAAAGGTGTCAATCCTGTTGTTACCTTGTATGTAGTCCGATATGCCCATAATACTGCAGGTAGCAGTTGATCCCATCTTTCCGGTGCTTCCATGATCAATTTTCGAAGGATATTCAGCAGAGATTTGTTTGTACTTTCGGCCAATCCATTGGCACAAGGATAATAAGGAGAACTAAATTTATGGGTGACCTGAAACGAATGTGTAAGTGCCTTCATTAAATTATTTACCAAATGAGTGCCTTGATCTGAGACAATTTCCAGTGGTAAGCCAAAACCTGGAAAGACATCGGTTAGCAGACACTTTGCTACCGTAACGGCTGTAGCAGACCATAAAGCCCAGGCTTCTGCCCATCTGGTTGCATAATCTGTATAGGTCAGTATGTATCGGTTGTTACTGAAGACTGCTGGAGGTGTAATTGGACCAATATAATCTAGACCCCATTTCTGGAAAGGTTCCAATGGTAAGATGGGTTGCAGAGGAAAGAGATGACGTTGCAGAGGCTATCTAGCTCTTTGGAAAGTTTCACATTGTTTGACAAACTGTAATATATCTCTGTACATCATTGGCCACCTGAGACCACTCTGCAGAACTTTTCGGTGAGTTAGATCTGCAGCAAAGTGGCCACCGGAAGGAATCGAGTGAGCCAAAGTGATAACTGAGTTAACTTCATGTGGTGGAATACATCGAAGTAGAATTCTGGTGTGATCTACATAATATAATTCTCCAGCAATTAACCGAAATCGACGGCTAAAGACTGCAATTTTTTTGCGCACTGCCGTAGAAGTCTGAGATGGAAGGCAACCATTAGTGAGAAAGGTCAAGATCTGATCATAATATGAAAATGGGATAGGTGGGTCTGCAGAATCTTCATTAATTGGTTCTGATACATAAATCGCGGGTGTCGTGTCATCTATGCCCACCGGAGCTTCACCGGAATCTAAGCGGGATAAGAAATCTGCTAAGGCATGTGAACTGCTTGGCCGGTGAATGACTTCGTAATCGAATTCCTGCAAGAGTAAGACCCATCGCGCCAATCGACCACCTAGATGCTGTTGCCGAACTAGATAGACAAGTGCAGCATGATCTACATGAAATGTAAATTTACGGCCTAGCAAGTAATGTCTGAATTTCTTGACCGAATATACTAGCCCTAGACATTCTCTTTCTGTTACAGAGTAATTCTTTTCAGTAGGCGCTAATCTTCGACTTGCATAATACACTGGTCTGAACCATTTATCAATTTGTTGCATCAACACACTTCCTATTGCTATATCTGAAGCATCAACAAATACATGAAATGGGTGATCCCAGTCCGACGGTTGTATGATAGGAACTTGTGTTAATAAATGCTTTAAGCGATCAAAGGCTATCTGGCATTCCTGGGTCCATTCAAATTGTCGAGGTGTTTTGCTGATTAGCTTGTTTAGTGGTATAGCCAAATGAGCAAGCCACCGTAAGTGCCTTCCATGCCACCGTACTTGACCCATAAAGCGCATAACTTCTTTCGGTGTAGTGGGCACCGGAGCTTCTAACATTGCCGAAATTTTATCTAGATCTACTTGGATACCTTGTGCAGATACAATGTGGCCAAGTAACTTGCCACATGAGACCGCAAACACTGATTTGTTTGGGTTCAAACAGAGTCTATACTCTCTACATTTCTAAAAGCAGCACCGTAAATGGAACATATGTGCTATCATCTTACCGAAAATTGAAAAATCGTCGAGATATACTTGCATAAATGAAGTGAGATAAGGAGAAAATATCTCCTGCATACATCTTTGAAATGTGCTTGGCGCGTTTCTTAATCCAAACCACATTACCGTACAAGCAAAGACACCCCAATTGGTAATAAATGCAGTTTTTGGTATATCTACTTCGGCCATTCTTACTTGGTTGTAGCCACTATATCCATCTAGGAATGAATACATCTCGTGACCTGCTACCCTATCAAGCATGGTATCCAAAAAGGGAATTGGAAAGGGATCCGGTACGGTTGCTGCATTTAATTTTCGGTAATCTACACAGATTCTCAATTGCTTGTTTTTCTTTGGTACAATCACAATCGGAGAGATCCATTCAGCATGCTCTACTGGCACGATGAATCCGACTTTTAATAACCTATCAAGTTCTGCCTTTACCTGGGATGCATAATGGGGATTCATCCGGTAGCTGGTTTGCTTTATCGGTCTTGATTCTGGCTTTAGCATGACCCTATGCTGGTAGATACGGGGGTCCAATCCTTTCATGTCTTTGTAGTCCCATGCAAAGACATCAGTGAATTCTTGGAGTAGCTAGATTAAATCTGCTTGAAATGTTTCCAGTAAGTTTTGCTTTATCTTCACAGGACGCGGATGATCTTCATCTCCTAAATTGTAAGTAATCAGCTGATCTTCGGGGACATAGAACTGTTGATGTTTCTCTGTGTTGTCTGTTGGTTTAAGAAGTAGCTGCAGTTCATCGTCATGTGTCGAAACAGTGTCTTCCTTCTTAGCTTCTTCTGTGATGGGTATTACCGTACAGACTGAAGCGTTCCAATTATCTACAACGGTCTGTAGATCAACAGTTCCTAAGGAAATTAAATCAGCGTTATTCTTCAGAAACTCTTCTTCTTCATCATCTGATAATCCATCTAGCATATGGACGGGTTCAGCAAAATACGGTCTAGCGTGTAGCTCGCAAGGTTGTATACCATCTAATTTTACCACATATCTATGATTGGCATCTTTGAACGCTAGCTCTTGTGCAGACCAGTCCTGTATTACCTTCGCATGCTTCAGCCAAGGTCGGCCGAAAAGAAGGTTGTAATCCAAAGTGGATTCCGGCAGATCTAGTATGACAAAGGTCATCTTAAAGGTCGTACCTTGCAAAGTGATGGGTATATTTCGCACAAGTCCTACGGGATGGACTCTTGATTGATCTGCCATTCTGACAAAAAATTGAACTGGCTCGATTTCGGTCCATCCTAATCTTTTGCATAAGGCCGCAGTCGCAATGTTAACACCAGAGCCTCCATCAATCAATACTTGCGTAATCTTATGATTCTTATACCATACTGTAATCAAGGGGACTGAATGATCGACAGTAGAATCAGGTTCCGGTTGAACTGCTGCTGTCGCCGGAATACAAGAAGGTACCGGACTGAACTATTGTTGGAACTGTTGTCGAATTCCAGGTACTAATGCCAGTAGTTGGCCCAGAGGCAGAGTGATAGATGCCTTAGATAAGATTTCCCAGGCCTGTTGAGATTGACTGACAGGCTCTACTGATGTTGAAGTTGATGCTTCTGCTGATGCGGAGGTGTCTATGGGTGGTAATGTATCTGCCGCTGATGATGTTCCTGTTGCTGACTCCCTTTGTTGCGTTTCTTCCTTCGTTATCGAGGGCTGGGTTACCGGAATAGGCTCTGGAAAGACTGGTGGTTCTGCTGTGGTTCTGCTGTGGTCCATTGACTAGCTTTATTGTACATTCTGTGTTGTTCACGTATCCCTGGTTCAAATATTTCTGCTGCTGGTTGTAGTTGTTTACCGGAACGGGTCTGGAGTGCAGCAGCCTGTGTTTCCACCGGTGTGATTTTACCATGTTGGCCATTGGATTTTGACGTTCCTTCTTCCTTTGATCATACTCAGTTGCATCTTTGCAAAATCTCCTAATATGTCCAAATTCACCACAAAACTGACAGCGTGGTGGTGGTAAATTGGGATTTTCCGATGGTGGTCCGTTCTACGAGTGATTTGCATTATAGTTGTTATTCCTCTGTCCTCGGTAATTTTGATATCCTTGCTGCTGGTTGTTTCTCATTTGTGGAGGCACATAGTGGTTGGCTGGCTACCCTTGTTCCTGGATAATTGCATTGACAGTCGCTGTTCCTTGTACTCTAGCATTGTATGCATAGTTTTCGGTGGTGTGTCCGGCAATGTTGCAGATAGCGCAGAATGTCTGATTAAGTGCGCAATTGGCACTGGTATGTCTTGAATTTTTGCATATGTTGCAGTATACCTGTCTAGTCATATCTTCGGCAACATTTTTGTTTGCTTTTAACCATTCCAGATCTTCTGTAAATCCACCGACTTTGTGTTCCAGTTGCAGAGTCATTGCAATGACTGCATCGAGGGACATGGCTCCAACACATCTTATGATCATGATCTGCTTAAGTTGTGGAACCAAGCCATTGATGAACCACTGAGTGATAACATCATCTGGTAAGTTAGCATGGGCCGGTGGTAGCTGCCTTAAGTGTGTTCTGAAGAGAGTAGCATACTCCTGTACGGTTTGATTTGGTTTTTGTCTGTTATTCTACAGATAATCAAAAATTTCGGCTGGATTCTTTTTTTAGCCTGAATCGCTGCAGAAAAGCATCTCGTACTGCTTCGTAGATGCCGAAATGATTAATATCATATTCTGTAAGCCATCTAGCTGCTTCATTAACAAGTGTAGATTGGAAGACAATGGCTTTGTAGGCCTGATCCGGTGGATGATTGAGAACTGTGTAGCTTATCTCGAAAGTGCGTACGTGAGCATCCGGATCATCTCCTGGAAATCCACCAAACTTTGTGTATGTCACTCCCGTTGGAGGTGGCCTGGGTGGACATGACTGTTGTTGTCCGTTCATCGTGAGCGTATTATACCTTCCTTCTGTATCTCGGGCCGAAATATCTGAACTACCGGAATCTGTATCGTCGGATGGCGCACTTTCCGGTGTGATTATCTTGCTTAATATGCTTCGAATCTCTGTTTCGAACAACTTTCCTTCCTCCTTGATATCCAGTGTATGGGAACTTGCTTTCAAGTGCGGTGATTGGGCTGAGGATTCAGCAGAAAATGCTAAATCGTCACCGAAAAACGGTGATTCTCTTACCGAAATTTCACCGGAATGAACCGAAATTATGCCCGAATTTGGCATTTTTTCGCTTTCGCCGATTTCTTTGACTAAAGCGTTTCTAATCGTATATGAATCTGAATCTTTTTCCAAGAGTGTTAAACTAGATTCCAACTGCGTCTTGGTAGGTTCTGGAATTACTATATTTTCGACAGACTGTGCCGAAATAGTACCGGAATGTACCAGAGGTGTAACAGGTTCCATCGGAATATGACCGGAATTAGTTTTAACGTTCTTAACTTTCTTGACAACTGGGTCAGTCCTGGTTGTACTTCCACCTCCCAAAGTTGGCTTTAGTACTCCAGACTGATGGTTCTTGGGATACGTTTCACCGGATCGAGTAACCGGCATTATCATCTTTTGTACTAACCGCGTAGTATTACTAACGGGACAGTCTGCAACAATCTGGTTCTGTTGCTACTGCCAATCGAACGATAATCTAATTCTGACAGATGACTGGCAATCTTGATGCCACCTTCCCACAAACAGTGCCAAGTGTTAAAGAAGCCTAAAAAGTGTTACACGTATTAAATGTATTAGACGTACGATGTCTCCCTGACTTACCGAAATCATTACCGAACAAATATTAAACGTGAAACAGTGCTTCACCGTAAACTGTGTTAAACTTCAGTATCCTTACTGAAATGCGTGACTAGACCAACGTGGGTTCTTGGGAGTGGTAGGGGTCTGTTAGACAGAGGCCCTGTACTAATTTCCCAAATCTTTGCACAACTGTAAATAACCATTAACACATCTTAGCTCAGTTATTAGCCTTTGTCAAACAATACCCGATTTCTGGGAATCTATGTATCTAACTTTTACAGACTAAAACGACTATTGAGACAGAGCAATAGTCTGAATCAATACCAACAACTAATAGGTATTATATTCTTGTAAACCAACACACAACTTCTTCATGACAAGCATATATGCCGGATAGCATCCAAACTCATAGTAGGCAGTAAAACAGCCAGAAGATACTATAATTGATAGATTCATTCGTCACAAAAATTATCAGTACTCTTCAGTCAACTTATTCAGGTTACTGAAGGTACTAGTTCTTCTCATAATCGAGTTCACCAAAGAATGCTACCGAAGGTACTGAATCCGGTATCACAATAGAGCATACGAGAACACACTTCCAGTGATCTATTCAAAATTCACACTGTCAATTAACTTATGCAGAGAAATGACTGACAGTACGTAAACCCTGGAAACTTATACAACCGAACACAGCGCCAACAAGCAGACACACAACCTTTTACTATGATTCGTTACTATGCACCACAGTATTAGGGGGGCGAGACGGAATGATCAGACATTAACAAAACTCAGACTACACAACAATACATCACACAGACTTCGACAATCACTCTGGCAAGTCCAGAAAAACGGGCTCTCGACCACTCTTTTTCCATTGCTTTATAAAGAAATTTACAGGATGCGCGTACCAACTTTTCGCGCGTAATTCAAGGAACTCCGTTACATCCGGAAGTCATTACATTTGTCTCACTCGGCGGCCGACTAACAAATGAGTAAAGTGTAAGCATATTTGTGTAGGAATGCATTTATGGAATAGATGCATGTGGTCATACATGAACATATAAATGTATGTATTTGTGTGTATGTTAACCTATAAGTTCATATATGTATGCATGTGCATAAATGCATCTAAGTGTTAGTATGAATGTGCATTTACCTAATGCTAGCAAGTGCATATGAATGAGTTTAAGTTAGCATATGTGGAATACATACAAATGGATTGAAGAACAATGTTATTTATGATTGAATGCATATGAATGATTGATTGTAAGAATTTATAAAGTCAAATGATTAAGCATGTATATGCAAAATGATATGTGACTAATATTTTTAAAGTTTCTTAATGATTCTTGTAATATTACTAATATGGTCTAATGTTTTATTGCAGAACATTGAAGAGATTACAAAGGAGAATACGAGAACACAAGCATACAAGATTTCAAGATCACGAAATTACGATATTTTTGAAGATTGTTTATTAAGTTGTATAGGATTATCTATTAAGAGAATTGTATTAGCACTTATGATAAACGTTTGTATAGGCTTATTGTTTAGGTTTAAATAAGATTGATTTTGAAATTCTTCATACTGTTTCTCTGAAAATTAATTGAGATCATTTACTTTTTTATTTCATATGTCTAAAGAATCAGGATCTACAAGTAGTTCTAAACTAGTATCTTCAAACGATTCTAATATTAAGAATCAAGAATTAGAAAACTTAATAATAGGAACATTGCTTCCATCTTCAATTGATAGTTCAAATAATAACGAAAATATAGAAGTTGAAATTATTAAGGATAAAGTAGTTAATGAAACTTTACACACATTAGATTACGATCGTTTTCTTTCTAGAATTTTACCTTTAATTACCATAGTTTTGCCAGAATTGGAAGACAAGAAAGACTTATTCCCACCTAATTTAGTTAGAAAACCTAACTCAAATCAAATTGAGAACAAAGAAGTTGACTTTGTTAAAGATAAAATTACAAACGAGAACTTAGTTTTGTCTTATCAATTAGAAGCTATAGAAAATTATAGAAACGCTCGTCCTTACGGTCCTTAGTCTAAATAATTAGTTCTTAATTTACACTCCCATATATTAGAAACATATAGGTTTTTATCACACCTAAACTGAAAAATCAACCGAAGGCCCTAGGCATACTTAGAAGCACCCTGCGTGCAATCACACGGTTAGGTTAGCGTGATTCTTTTAGATGAACGTCAGCCTCCCTTCACACCCCTCTACGACAGCGTGTTGCAGATCAAGCTTTCCTGGCTAGTCAGAAGGGCAAAGGAAAATGGAGCTCTTCTACTAGTAAGCAAAAATCTGCAAATGCTGCACATTCGAAGAACCAAGATAAAGATGAGAAGAAATCAGAAAAGCAGAAATTGTTTGCAAGTACTATAAAGGGAATGATCATATCATAAAGAACTGTCCAAAACTGGCTGCAAAAGAGGCTGGAATGGTTGTTGTAGAAGCCTCTACACCAAAAACAGAGTTTGCTAATCTTGTGGAGGAAGAAGAATGGGCATTTACTACTGTTTGCAGTTTTGACCCATCTTCTCATGAGCAGTGCATGTCTACAGTGGACTCAGATGTTTGGTACTTTGACAGTGGGGCGACCAAACATATTACCTCGCAGCGTAGTTTCTTCTCTTCACTCGAGCCTGCCCGAACAGGGAATACTGTCACATGCACCAACAACTCCTCTTATCCTGTTATGGGAGTTGGTAAGATCATTCTGACTACTGCTGATGGTAGTTCTTTCACCTTGTCAGATGCTTTATATGTGCCAGGGATCAAGAAGAATCTGTTATCAGTTTCTGCATTAGCCAAGATTGTCTTGGTTGTGAAATTCATTGATGACAGGTGTACAGTTCATGATCTATCAAATGGCGATGTGATTATTGCTTCTGGTATTTTATATCGTGGGCTATATAAGCTCATAGACTATGAAAGATCTATGAATGATTTGGCATGTGTAGTTCATGATTCTCAGGCTATGTCAGATGCAAAGCTTTGGCATGCACGCTTTGGTCATCTGAATTTTGCTAGTTTGCTACGCCTGCAGAAATCTGATATGGTGTCTTCTTTGCCCAAGCTTAAGGCACCTGGAAAACATGTATGTGAAGGCTGCATTTTGGGCAAAATGTAGCGTTCCTCCTTTCCAAAACATGGTTCAGTTCGGGCTACGCAGAAATTGCAGCTTGTACTAGTGATGTCTGTGGTCCTATGCAGACACCCTCTTTTGGGAATTACCTTTACTTCGTGACTTTCATTGATGATTTTTCCAGGCATGCATGGGTATATCCACTCAAAGCAAAGTCCGAAGTATTCATGTGCTTTAAACAGTTTTTGGTTTTAGCTGAAAATCTGTCAGCATGTAAAATGGGCACCCTCCATTCTGATCGAGGGGGGGAATATATGTCTTCTGATTTTAATGCATTTCTAGCTGAACGTGGGATAAAACACCAGTGTACAGTGCCGTATACACCTCAACAGAATGGAGTTGCTGAACGAAAGAACAGGTTACTCATGGAGATGGCGAGGTGTATGGTCAAGAGTCAGGCTTTACCACATAGTTTCTGGCTTGAGGATGTCATGTGTGCAACATATGTACTTAACATGTGTCCCACTAAAGCGCTGCAGTCTATCACTCCATATGAGGCTTGGCATGACCGCAAGCCATCTGTTGCTCATCTTCATGTTTTTGGTTGTTTGGCATATGCATTACTGCCTGAACAACATCGTAGAAAATTGGATGATAAGGAAGTAAAATGTATTTTTGTTGGGTACAGTTCTGAAAGTAAAGGCTATCGTCTGTATCATCCACAAAGTAAACGCATTCTAGTTAGCCGTGATGTTGTTTTTGTGGAAGATGCTATTCAACCATTGCTTTCATGTACTAAGGAGACATCTGTTAGCTCCAAAGACATGTATGATACTTTGATGCCCCTTTTTACAGGTGGACAGTCTAGTGCTGGTCCTAATGAGGCAACTTCTTAGCCTTTGCAGGTTTCATATGATGATGTAGATCATTCCATTTCTGATGCAGATTTACATGATGCACTTGTTGATGAGAGAGCTGACATTGAGCAGGCAAAAACTATGCCAAAATGGCTGGTGCAGACTTTGCGTGACAGCAAATTAGATGCACCTTTGTCATATCATACTCGTTCAGGCTCTCATAGTGCCTCCTTTGCATCAGATTGCTATGCTATGGCTGCGTCTAGTCTTTGTGATGAGAATGAGCCTGTTTCTTTTGATGAAGCATAGAATTCAGAAAATTGGATGGCTGCTATGCAATCTGAATATGATGCTATAATGAAGAATGGTACATGGTCTTTATGTGACTTGCCTCCTGGCAAGAAGGCCATTGGCACTAAATGGGTATACAAGTTGAAGCGTAAACCTGATGGTACAGTTGATAGGTATAAGGCTAGGCTTGTTGCAAAGGGTTATGCGCAGGAAAGAGGCATTGATTTTGATGAGACCTTTGCACCTACATGCTGTATGACTACTGTTCGGATCATTTGTGCACTTGCAGCCCATCATGGTTGGAATGTACATTAGTTGGACATTAAAACAACATTTCTGAATGGTGATTTGCAGGAAGAAGTGTATGTTTTTCAGCCCCGTGGCTTTGTGCAGAAAGGGCATCAAAACGAGGTGTGCAGGTTAAAGAAGGCATTATATGGTTTAAAGCAAGCACCACATGCTTGGTATGAGAAGATACATGCCTATCTGGTTGCACATGGTTTTGTGAACAATCCAACTGAAAGCACCTTATATGTTAAGCGTGCTAATGATGCGCTTCTGATCATTGTTGTCTATGTTGATAACATGCTGCTCACTGGTCCTATTGAGAAGCATATTGCTGATTTCAAGGCTGATTTGCATGCCTCATTTGAGATGTCTGGTTTGGGGCATTTGCATCACTATTTGGGCATTCAGTTTATGCAAGTTGATGGTGGAATGGCTGTGTCAAACGAAATATATTGACACATTATTGTAGCATTTTGGCCTTGAAGACTGTAAGCCTATTGCCACTCCTATGGAGACAGGTTTACGCTTGAGTCTTCATGATGCTGGAGATGCATTTGATGCTGTTCTCTATCAGCAGGCTGTTGGATGCTTGATTTACTTATGCATTACTCGGCTAGATATTCAGTTTGTTGTCTCACAGATGAGCAGGTTTATGCATTGCCCAGGAGTCATGCATTGGAAGGCAGTTAAGCGCATCTTTCGCTACTTGAGTGGTACTCGACTACTTGGGTTGTTTTATCCCAAGGGGGGATCACTACCGCCAGATTTGCATGCTTTTTCTGACTCAGATTGGGCTGGTTGCTATGACACTCGTGCGTCCACTAGTGTTTTTGATTCATGCTTGGTAGCTCATGTATATCTTGGCTGAGCAAGAAGCAGCCTACTGTGGCCACTTCCAATTGTGAGGCTGAGTATAGGGCAGCTTTCACAACGACTGTTGAGTGTGTGTGGCTCAGACGACTTATGGCTGATTTGGGTGTTGGCCAGTCTTCCGCCACCACCATCTTCACTGACAGTTAGAGCGCATCGGCAATTGCGAGGAACCCTATGTTCCATGCTCGCACTAAGCACATTGAGGTGCATTATCACTATGTCAGTGAGAGGTTCTCTGCTGGGGAGATCAACTTGGCATATGTGCCCACGCAGGAGAACATTGCAGACCTTTTCACGAAGGCTCTGCCTAGGGAGAAGTTTGAAGCTTTCCGCAAAGCTTTGGGCTTACTTCCTTTTGTGGAGTGATTTCCACATAGCTTCGCACTTCCTTATACATGAGTGCCAGCTCCTTGTTCACCGCATCACTCCCAGGGGGATTTGTTGATATATTTAGGTAGTGATATGTGTGAATACACTAGGACCGTCAGGGCACTTTTTTCCCTCTTTAGGAGGTTTTTTCCCCCGGCTTGTATATACGCCTATTGCCCTAATGGGCTACTTATCTTTGTACATTCTCTAGTAATACATTTAGTATTGTGTGTTTATGCTCCAAGCTTCTTCTTCTTCCTTGTGCTGTTCGCGTGCTTCCACAGACATCTATCTCCAACATGTAGGTCTTGTAAGTTCTTGTTGCTCTCTTCTAGATCTATCACTTTTTCTTGCAGATGCATACTCATATAGTGGCTGTGTCAACTTTTTTTAACTTAATGCACACACATAACTTTCCATTCTTTTTCGGCCTTACCACAATAGGGAATACCCATTCGGTATGCTCAATTTCATAAATGAATCATGATTCTATCAAACGATCCATTTCCTCTTTAATTTTGGGTGCATAACTGTTATTATATGTGTAAGGTTTTTGATTGGTTGCCTTAGCTTCTAAGAACATTGGGATTCTATGAGAGTAGATATCTGGATCCACTCCTCTTAGATTCTTATAGCTCTAGGCAAATACATCTCTGTACTCTCTCAATAGATCTATTAACTCGCCTTCTTCCTCTTCACTTAGGTCATGTCCTATGTCCATGCACCTTCCTCACCATCCTCTATGGTCACTATGATCTTCTTCGTCTTTTCTTTGTTATCATAGGGTTCTCCTACGAGTGCTTCTCATTTCAGAATTCTTATCATGATCATTCTATCTTCCATCTCATACTTCTTGAAATTCTCTAACACTTCAAACAAAGATTCTCCATCATCTTGTGTGGTTAAATTTTTCTTTTTTTCTTTCTTTTCACACGCCATATTTTGGATTATTGAATTTCTCCTTAGGTTTACTTCTGCTAGTTCTTGGGTCCTAGCTTCAATTAAATAAAGATGTTGTTCTTTTGAGGCACAAAATGGCTCCATGATGATGGATTCCTCATCCTTGTCATTGAATTCCATGAGTGTACATGTGCTAGGCTCACACTTTTCTATAATGAGGTCAAACATCAGAGGTTCTATGTAAAAATTAAGATGTTATAGCCATCTTTGTCACAATGAGGTGTCCACTGCTCCTCATTGATTACTATGTCCATCGTGGCTAGAAGTTCTACCTAACCATTGGGTTCAAATTCTTCATTAGGAAACACTGTAGGTACATAGGTTGGGTCTTGAATAGATCTAGAATTCTCATTAGCAGCTATGTTTCTAGTGTTTAATCTTTTCTCTTTATCTAGTGCAACTTTACACATCCACAAATGGGTGTCTTCATGCATCCATCAAGATTCTGATCCTGTGGAATGCACTGAATTTGTCTCATCTAATGTTTTATGGACTAGGTTCCATTGTAAGGGTGGTACTTCTCTATGATAATGGTCTCTGAGATTGACCTTAGTGGTCACATCTAAGTGTTGTAAGTACAAGGAGTTGGTTCCCCAATCTTAAATGATCTGTAACTATTTCATGAAGGGCTACCTAAAATCATCTTGTAGACATGGTTCTCAATATGTCCATCTACCATTTGTAATTTCATGCTAGTGGCTCGAAGATCTGGTTTTCCCAATGGTTTCCATAGGAAGTGGTAGCAATCACAACTCCTACTCCCGAATCTAAAATAACTTTTCTTGTATAACCTTCGTAAGTGATTGGAAGATAAGTATGTTCTTCTTCTCCTTCACTCATGTCTCCAATTTTATCAAAGGGTATCTCTAGCATTGTCTTATGTGATGCTGCATGAGATTGGGACTTATCTATTTTTTGAAATTGGTTAGCTATATGTTTCCACAATTCAGGTTCGATTTTAAGTAGCTCCTCTATAGTGAGGTGACAATGCACTTGTGTTCTTCAATACTTCTATGTTCCTTGGTAGAACTGATTCATTGTTCCTTACCACAACTATGGGAGCTCTCATAGGAATAGACTTGGCTTCCCATGGGTGTGTGAAGAGAGGAGGTTCCTGCAAGTTATTGGTATCATATTGAAGGTGAACTTCTCTTTTGGGAATACAAGATTTTCCAAGAAATGGATCTCCATTAAACCATAAATATGTTAGGACAAGTACTTGATGATGTCCTTTTGAAAGATATTTGAAAGGTAGAAGCTATCACATGATGGAAGATCTGATTTCCTTTCAAGTATATTTTCTAGAAAAAAGGAAAGAATCATTAAGCCTAACTGATGGGGTAGGAAAGGGAAAGTAAACATCTTTAGGATATAGAGGTTTAGTTAAGAATGTTGTCTAGAAAATAGCTTTCTGGCATGCTAAAATTTAGAAAATATGGGATCCCTAAAGGTGATTGTAAACCACAAAGATAAGGCATGCCCAAGTTCCATTTATCCAAAGGGAAGTGTGAAAAGAGTTAGTTGTTCCAAGTATGTAGTCTGACCATGATGAAGCTAGTTAAGTCTTTGGAAGGTAAAATAGAAATTTTTCCTACCCTAAAGGTATCTATTAAATGTTAATTCCAAAAGCATGAGTGGATGCTTAGACTTAATCAGTAGAGAGATTCTTGTAAAGTCACTGAGGTAGCTACTTAAGGATTCAGTAAGAAAGGAATCTAAAGACAAGAAGTGAAAAGCTCTTATCGGTACAAATTGGTTGAGTATAACAAATAGGAGTTGAATTTGAGAAATTCAAGAACTTGGGATTATAATTGTTTTTCTTTTGGAAAACCCTAGAAAAGAAGGATGGATGTTCCATCAAAAGGTTTTTGAGGTTCCAAGGAAAAGTGCAAGATTATGAAACAATTGTGTTAAGATATTAGAGGTAATGCCTTAAAACTTCTATATTCTTTTAAAGAATTTAAGTGAGAAGGTACTCTATAAAGATATATTTGGATGTTAGAATAAGTATCACTTCCACATCAATGTGAATATAAAATAGGGTGGTATGGGACATCCAATTTTATACTCAGATTGATGTCAGAAAGATGGTGAGGGAAATTAGAGCATGGGATGATAAGTATCTTTTAGTCCTAGAATGAATCTTGAAGCAAGATTGGATCCTCAGGGGAATTAAAACTTCAAAGGAGAAGTGTAAATTCAAGGAGGATAAAAGCAGGATCTTACAAGGAACTTCAAGATAAATTGTTTTACAAGATACTTCAAGATCAAGTAAGTAAGAAGATCACGAAGTAATTAACTTCCAAGACCTTTATTTATCATTCAATTATGGCAAAGCATATTCTTGTTTTAATTATGGAGAAATTCAAGATAAAGTGTTTCTGATTCAGAAATATTTGATAATTTTATGAAGAAGTCAGGACTTTGAAATGATCCTTTCAATTATGTTTAGATAGAATAAGCTAAGTGCCAAGTTCCTACTATAACTCCATATAGAAAATCTCTTGACTCAAAGTAATGCACAAGAATTGCATTCCAAGAAATGAAGTTATAAAGGAATTGAATAAAGGGAATATTAACTTAGTCTCAAGTGAATCGTTCATGTTTTGAGTAAAAATGTCATCAATAGAACCTTGGTGGGTTGACACACTGATGTTTTGTTACCATGCCGATACCTTGTGGTTGGATAATGATATTTAGCTTTACTCTAAGAATATTTTTAAGAATCTAATTTATTTCTCTTAAAGATAGATAGAATGCTTCACTACTTTGTTGAAATAGATCTATGCAAAGTTGAAGTCTTGAGTCACCTAGAGTTTGACTCATAACAAGTTCAAGTATCTTAGAAGTTTGAATTGGTTGCCTAGAGTTTTAGTTATTTCTTTCTGCTTTCTAAATCTTTTGGATTTGAGTGGAGTACCAGATTCTTTTCACAAAAGTCAAGGGTTAGCCAATTAGAACAAGGTAACTAAACTAAACATCCTAGATATATGTTCTATATAACAACCCATTCAATCTTCAAAGATGCCATGCCTAAGTTGATTTATTAATTTGATTTTGATTCAAGTCACATAGCATAACTCTGATGAATTTCATGGAGTTCAATACACTCTAGAAAAGAGAAGTTAGGAATTGATCATAAGATTGAAAAATCCCAAGAACTTAAAGCTAAAGATTTTGAAAAAGTGTCCTAGTTGGATAATTTTTATTTTGGATTTGACTTGGTCAAGTTAAATTAAGGTTGACCAAAAGTAAATGGAAAACTTTCTTCTACATTCTACATAGGATTTTCAAGCCCATTAGGACAAATTGATCCTCTGGTCAGCTAAAAAAATCAAGTAAATGTCGGTTGCGAGTGAACCACAGTACAAACATCCAAGCCAAATGTTTGGGACAACCAGACTTCTAGTTCTTCAAATAAAATTCAAGTGAATCAAGAGTTATGAAAGTCTTGTTAGGGATAAAAATCCCACCTTAGTTACTAAGTCTATGCACCATCAGTGATGCCCCAAAATGGACTAGTAATTTGAATCCACCCATTTCATATGTTAATGCCTAGATAGCACATAGTGAAAATGCTGAATTGGCTAGGGATGCTTTTTGATGAACCCTTATTATTCATTTGCTACTTTGCACTCATATAAACCCTTATTATACTGAATTGGCTAGGGATGCTTTTGATCAACCCTTATTATACTTGGCAAAGAGAAGCATAGAGCATTGTATGCAGAAGTGAGGCTAGCATCCAAGAGAGTCGAATCTTGCATGTGAGAAGCATTCACAACAACAATAGGTAGCACAGAGAAGTTTGCCCATACATGCAACAAAGTAGTTCAAAGGTTCAAAGCAAGGCTTAGAAGGAAGTTGTGGTGTGGAAGTGAAAGATGATAGTAGTAAGTGCGAGGAGTGGTAACAGAGATGACCAAAAACATGTGCTCATGAAGTGGAGGATGCTTAGAGAGAAGAACTAATGATTCACTGATTCCTAAATGTAGAAATCTCAAGAGAGAGCAAGCATTCAAGGCCAAAGTCAATGTATTTGAAGAATTGGTGAAGGGAGTCACAGTCTATTGCATCCTGAGTTGGTCCACATGTAGGGTACAAGTGCATCGTTAGGGAACCGCATAGTGATGGGGATTGGCGAGGTGGTTGACACTACAGAGGATCTATGTTAGTGGTGAATTTCTGAGATGACCACACATCCTATGACCAACAACATCTAACTCCCCCCTTAATTTCTAGAACCTCCTACCCCTTTTTCCCCATAATGGAGGCTGCAAGATTTGTGCGAAGCTCCTGAGAAAGTCAAGAGACAAGCATGAGTTGGTGCTTGTAGTATCACTGAGGCCAAAAAAAGAGTTTTATGTGTGTCTTTACATTTATGCAGGGTTTTCATCAATTGTTCTTTTCTACAATAATCTCTATACAAGGTGCACTAGAATGTGTTGGCGGTAAGAGCAGTCTGTTTCCTTGCTCCATGCTCCTATAATTAGAGTTTCATCAGTCAATACATACACATCTTTTGTTTGTTCTATCTCTTTTGTAAAGTCAAGCAAGTTCTGTTCCTTTTGCAGTCTTTCAACTTACATATAAGCATTAGGCAACACACGTGCAAGCACTGAAGTCAGGTGGCTAGGTGACAAAGGCACATGACAATTAAGTTGAAAGCATTAGTTCTATTTGATTCCTAATGCATTACCGTTGTGAAGAATAACTCATTGTGAGAAGGATTTACAAACCCCTGGCTAATTATGGAAGAACCACATGAAATAGTATCAACTCCGATAATTTTCGACCAAGTTGTGCACTAATGATGGATATACCTATGCCCTTCATTTTTCATTCATTTTGCATTTGTAAAAAAAAACCTCAATTCTATTGTAGTGCGAGTGTGAGATCCTAAGTGACTTGTTGTCGATCTTGACCCAAACTTAAATAGCCTTTTTTGTTGGAGTTAGATGTCTGCAGAAGCACATGAACAAGACAAGGAAGAAGAAGAAGCTTGGAACACAACACACAATAATGAAATTTGTATTACCACTAGAATGTACAAAGATAAGTAGCCCGTTATGGCAATATACGTATATACAAGCTAGGGGGAAAACCTCTTAAAGAGGGAAAAAAGTGCCTGATGGTCCTAGAGTATTCACACACATCACTACCTAAATATATCAACAAATCCCCCCTGGGAGTGATGCGGTGAACAAGGAGCTGACACTCATGTATAAGGAAGTGCCAAGCCATGTGGCATCAATCCACAAAAGGAAGTAAGCCCAAAGCTTTGCGGAAAGCTTCAAATTTCTCCCTAGGTAGAGCCTTCGTAAAAAGGTCTGCAATGTTCTCCTGTGTGGGCACATATGCCAGGCTGATCTCACTAATATAAAACCTCTCCCTCACATAATGATAATGCACCTCAATGTACTTAGTGCGAGCTTGGAACACAAGGTTCCTTGCAACTGCCAATGTGATCTGACTGTTAGTGAAGATGGTGGTGATAGAAGACCGACCAACACCCAAATCAGCCATAAGTCATCTGAGCCACACACACTCAACAGTCGCTTTGAAAGCCTCCGTATACTCAGCCTGACAACTGGAAGTGGCCACATTAGGTTGCTTCTTGCTCAACCAAGATATACATGAGCTACCAAGCATGAAGCAAAAACTACTGGTGGACACACGAGTGTCATAGCAACTAGCCCAATCACTATAAAAAAAAGCATGCAAATCTGGTGGTAGTGATCCCCCCTTGGGATAAAACAATCCAAGTAGTTGGGTACCACTCAAGTAGTGAAAGATGTGCTTAACCGCCTGCCAATGCTTGACACTTGGGCAATGCATAAACCTGCTCATCTGTGAGACAACAAAATGAATATCTGATCGAGTAATGCATAAGTAAATCAAGCATCCAACAGCCCGCTGATCGAGAACAACATCAAATGCATCTCTAGCATCATGAAGATTCAATCATAAACCTGTCTCCATAGGAGTGGCAATAGGCTTATAGTCTTCAAGGCCAAAATGCTACAATAATGTGTCAATATATTTCGTTTGACACAAAGCCATTCCATCATCAACTTGCATAAACTGAATGCCCAAATAGTGATGCAAATGCCCCAAATTAGACATCTCAAATGAGGCATGCAAATCAGCCTTAAAATCAGCAGTATGCATGTCATGAGGACCAGTGAGCAACATGTCATCAACATACACCACAATGATCAGAAGCACCATTAACATGCTTAACATATAAGGTGCTTTCAGTTGGACTATTCTCAAAACCAAGTGCAGTCATATACGCATGTATCTTTTCATACCAAGCACGTGGTGCTTGCTTTAAACCATATAATGCCTTTTGTAACCTGCACACATGGTTTTCATGCCCTTTCTGCACAAAGCCACGGGGATGAAAAACATACACCTCTTCATGCAAGTCACCATTCAGAAATGTTGTTTTAATGTCCAACTGATGAACCTATTTTGATCTTTGAAACACCTTGAGTATGCTCACCAAATTTCATGCAATTCTAAGACTGCAATCGGAGAGGTGTTGATGACACCCTAGATGAAGCGACGACCTACTCTGATACCAATTGTTGGAGTTAGACGTCTACGGAAGCACGTGAATAACACAAGGAAGAAGAAGAAGCTTGGAGCACAACACACAATACTGAAATTTGTATTACCACTAGAATGTACAAAGGTAAGTAGCATGTTAGGGCAATAGGCGTATATACAAGCTGGGAAAAAAAAAACCTCCTAAAGAGGGAAAAAAGTGCCCCGGTGGTCCTAGAGTGTTCAAACACATCACTACCTCAATATAACAATATTTTCCCACTTGCACATCAAGAACCATCTTGAGGGTCCATACACCTCTCATATGGCCACTTGAAGAGAATGGCAATAACCTCATGATCCAAGTGTGAGGCCTTGGCTCCCCTGAGCTTTGGTCCTTGACCATTATGGTCCAAAACCACTATAGATAGATCAATGGTATGCCATTAGGGCCTAAATGTAATATAACATGTCCTTCTCAAAAGTGAGCAATCTATCTTTCTAAATTATGTTACCTAATAATCTTCTTAATTTTAAATCCATATTCAACAATTATGAAAATAACTTCAAGAGAAAACTAAAAATAATTACATAACAAAAATGAAAAAAGTCTTTATAATAATGTATGAGACATCATAGATTATTCTAGCCCCTTTACATTGATGTGATTATCCAATAAGTAATTTTTCGGTCAATTATCTTATTCGTTTATGATAATTCTTTGGGAGTTGTGTTATACGTAGACAATCAACAAATCGATAAAGATAATATGCAAATATCTTATTTATAATAAATTGAAATATCTCTCTCTCTACACACACACACACACACATATATACATATATATATATATACACACACACACTACAACATATGAGGGGCATACCGACGCCGCTTATACCGACGGTCACTCGCGGCGCCGGTATAAACGTCGGAAAACATGACTTAAAGATACTGACGGTCAAGTGACCATCAGTATGACCATTTTAAATAGATCGTCGGTGTGCCCCACAAACGTCGGTATAAG
The DNA here is from genome assembly GCA_020310875.1 of Ceratopteris richardii. NCBI lineage: Eukaryota > Viridiplantae > Streptophyta > Polypodiopsida > Polypodiales > Pteridaceae > Ceratopteris > Ceratopteris richardii. The sequence goes on from CM035444.1 coordinate 71,077,358, forward strand.
CGTCGGTAATTTACTGGGAGTTACCGATGCTTATACTGATGTCCATACCGATATCTATACCGAGGCCGACTTTTAAACATATCGGGAACCCGAGAGCAAAACTTCACTTTTTTGCGCATGTTTGAGTATTGTTTGTCTTCTGCTGAACTTGCGCGTGCAAAGCGAATTGCAAACTGCATTGTCTTGTGCACACACACACACAAATGTCTCTCTCTACACACACACACACACACTCTCCCTTGGTTTAGATCTGAGATCTTGGTAAGTAGTGCGCGTACTATTAGCCTTTGTCTTTCTCTATGCGTTAGGTCTTATAATTTCTCTTCTCTTTGATTTTGCGGAGGTTCTTTGGCATCGATTGTTTGGAATTCAACGATAGATGACCTACATTATGCTTTGACGATAACGATCCAAAAGAGGGACATACTTGTAAGTGATTGTTTTATTGTCTACTGATAGAGAGAGAAAGAGAGAGAGAGAGATGAGAGAGAGAGGGGGAGAGAGAGAGAGAGAGAAAGAGAGAGAGGGAGTGAGAGATAAAGAATGATGAAAAGAAAGGAAGATAGAGATAGGAAAAAATAGAGCATACACACACATACATACATACACACACATCTACACATTTACACATGCATACATACACACACATGCACATATACACACATGCATATATACACATAGGAAAATAGAGCATACATACACACACACATACACACACACACATACACATTTACACATGCATACATACACACATACATGTACACACATGCATGCTTACATACACACACATATACACACATGCATGCCTACATACACACATGCATGCTTACATACACACATATACACACATGCATGCATACACACACATACAAATATACATACATGCATACATACACACACATGCATACATACACACACATGCATACACACATACATACACACACATATATACACATATGCATACATACACATACACACACATACACACATACATGCACACACATACATACACACACATACACATATACACACATGCATGAATACATACACACACATACACATATACACACATGCATGAATACATACACACATATACAAACATGCATACATACACATAGCACAATAGAGCATACATACACACACATCTACACATTTACACATGCATACATACACACACATACACATATACACACATGCATATATACACATAGGAAAATTGTGCATACATACACACACACATACACACACATACACACACACATCTACTCATTTACACATGCATACATGTACACACATGCATGCTTACATACACACACATATACACACATGCATGCTTACATACACACACATATACACACATGCATGCTTACAGACACACATATACACACATGCATGCATACACACACATACAAATATACATACATGCATACATACACACACATGCATACACACATACATACACACACATATATACACATATGCATACATACACATACACACACATACACACATACATGCACACACATACATACACACACATACACATATACACACATGCATGCATACATACACACACATACACATATACACACATGCATACATACACATAGAAAAATAGATTAAGTCTTTCTGATTAGGGTTTTGTTGGAGATAGATGTCTGCGGAAGCACGCGAACAGCACAAGGAGGAAGAAGAAGCTTGGAGCACAAATACTGAATGTATTACTAGAGAATGTACAAAGATAAGTAACCCATTAGGGCAATAGGCGTATATACAAGCCGGGGGAAAAAAACTTCCTAAAGAGGGAAAAAAGTGCCCCGGCGGTCCTAGTGTGTTCACACACATGACTACTTAAATATATCAACAAATCCCCCCTGGGAGTGATGCGGTGAACAAGGAGCTGGCACTCATGTATAAGGAAGTGCCAAGCTATGTGGAAATCACTCCACAAAAGGAAGTAAGCCCAAAGCTTTGCGGAAAGCTTCAAACTTCTCCCTAGGCAGAGCCTTCGTGAAAAGGTCTGCAATGTTCTCCTGTCTAGGCACATATGCCAAGCTGATCTCCCCAGCAGAGAACCTCTCCCTGACTTAGTGATAATGCACCTCAATGTGCTTAGTGCGAGCATGGAACACAGGGTTCCTCGCAACTGCCAATGCGCTCTGACTGTCAGTGAAGATGGTGGTGGCAGAAGACTAGCCAACACCCAAATCAGCCATAAGGCGTTTGAGCCACACACACTCAACAGTCGCTGTGAAAGCTGCCCTATACTCAGCCTCACAACTGGAAGTGGCCACAGTAGGCTGCTTCTTGCTCAACCAAGACATACATGAGCTACCAAGCATGAAGCAAAAACCACTGGTGGACACACGAGTGTCATAGCAACCAGCCCAATCTGAGTCAGAAAAAGCATGCAAATCTAGCGGTAGTGATCCCCCATTGGGATAAAACAACCCAAGTAGTTGAGTACCACTCAAGTAGCGAAAGATGCGCTTAACCGCCTTCTAATGCGTGACTCCTGGGCAATGCATAAACCTACTCATCTGTGAGACGGCAAACTGAATATCTGGCCGAGTAATGCATAAGTAAATCAAGCATCCAACAGCCTGCTGATAGAGAACAGCATCAAATGCATCTCCAGCATCATGAAGACTCAATCGTAAACCTGTCTCCATAGGAGTGGCAATAGGCTTACAGTCTTCAAGGCCAAGACACTGCAATAATGTGTCAATATATTTCGTTTGACACAAAGCCATTCCACCATCAACTTGCATAAACTGAATGCCCAAATAGTGATGCAAATGCCCCAAATCAGACATCTCAAATGAGGCATGCAAAACAGCCTTAAAATCAGCAATATGCTTCTCAATAGGACCAGTGAGCAGCATGTCATCAACATAGAGAACAATGATCAGAAGCACATCATTAGCACGCTTAACATATAAGGTGCTTTCAGTTGGATTGTTCTCAAAACCATGTGCAATGAGATAGGCATGTATCTTCTCATACCAAGCACGTGGTGCTTGCTTTAAACCATATAACACCTTCTTTAACTTGCACACCTGGTTTTCATGCCCTTTTTGCACAAAGCCACGGGGCTGAAAAACATACACTTCTTCATGCAATTCACCATTCAGAAATGCTATTTTAATGTCCAACTGATGTACATTCCAACCATGATGGGCTGCAAGTGCACAAATGCTCCGAACAGTAGTCATATGACATGTAGGTGCAAAGGTCTCATAAAAATCAATGCCTCTTTCCTGCGCATAACCCTTTGCAACAAGCCTAGCTTTATACCTGTCAAATGTACCATCAGATTTACACTTCAGCTTGTATACCCACTTAGTGCCAATGGCCTTCTTGCCAGGAGGCAAGTCACATAAAGACCATATACCATTCTTGATTATAGCATCATATTCAGATTGCATAGCAGCCATCCAATTTTCTGAATTTTGTGCTTCATCAAAAGAAACAGGCTCATTCTCATCACAGAGGCTAGACGTAGCCATAGCATAGCAATCTGATGCAAAGGAGGCACTATGAGAGCCTGAATGAGTACGATATGACAAAGGTGCATCTAATTTGTTGTCATGCAAAGTCTACACCAGCCATTTTGGCATAATTTTTGCCTGCTCAATATCAGCTCTCTCATCAACAAGTGCATCATGTAAATCTGCATCAGAAATGGAATGATCTGCTTCATCATATGAAACCTGCAAAGGCTGAGAAGTTGCCTCATTAGGACCAACACTAGACTATCCACCTGTAAAAAGAGGCATCAAAGTATCATAAATGTTTTTAGAGCTAACAGATGTCTCCTTAGTACATGAAAGCAATGGCTGAATAGCATCTTCCACAAAGACAACATCACGGCTAACCAGAATGGATGATACAGACGATGGCCTTTACTTTCAGAATTGTACCCAACAAAAATACATTTTACTGCCTTATCATCCAATTTTCTGCGATGTTGTTCAGGCACTAGTGCATATGCCAAACAACCAAAAACCCGTAGATGAGCAACAGATGGCTTGCGATCATGCCAAGCCTCATATGGAGTGATAGACTGCAGTGCTTTAGTGGGACACCTGTTAAGTACATATGCTGCACACATGACAGCCTCAAGCCAGAAACTATGAGGTAAAGCGTAACTCTTGACCATGCACCTCGCCATCTCGATGAGTGACCTGTTCTTTTGTTCAGCAACTCCATTCTGTTGAGGTGTATATGGCACTGTACACTGGTGTTTTATCCCACGTTCAGCCAGAAATGCATTAAAATCAGAAGACATATGTTCCCCCCCTCGATCAGAACGGAGGGTGCCCATTTTACATGCTGACAGATTTTCAGCCAAAACCAAAAACTGTTTGAAGCACATGAACACTTCGGACTTTGCTTTGAGTGGATATACCCATGCATGCCTGGAAAAATCATCAATGAAAGTCACGAAGTAAAGGTAATTTCCAAAAGAGGGTGTTTGCATAGGACCACAGACATCACTATGTACAAGCTGCAATTTCTGCGTAGCCCAAACTGAACCATCTTTTGGAAAGGATGAACGCTGCATTTTGCCCAAAATACAGCCCTCACAAACATGTTTTCCAGGTGCCTCAAGTTTGGGCAAAGAGGACACCATTTCATATTTCTACAGGCGTAGCAAACTAGCAAAATTCAGATGACCAAAGCGTGCATGCCAAAGCTTTGCATCTGACATAGCTTGAGAATCATGAACTGCACATGCCAAATCATTCATAGATATTTCATAGTCTATGAGCTTATACAGCCCACGACATAAAATGCCAGAAGCAATAATCACATCGCCATTTGATAGATCATGAACTGTACACCTGTCATCAACAAATTTCACAACCAAGCCAATCTTGCTAATGCAGAAACTGATAACAGGTTCTTTTTTATCCCTGGCACAAATAAAGCATCTGACAAAGTGAAAGAACTACCATCAGCAGTAGTCAAAATGATCTTACCAACTCCCATAACAAGAAAAAGGAGTTGTTGGCGCATGTAACAGTATTCCCTGTAGGGGCAGGCTCGAGTGAAGAGAAGAAACTGCATTGCGAGGTAATATGTTTGGTCGCCCCACTGTCAAAATACCAAACATCTGAGTCTACTACAGACATGCACTGCTCATGAGAAGATGGGTCAAAACTGCAGACAGTAGTAAACGCCCATTCTTCTTCCTGCACAAGATTTGCAGACTCTGTTTTTGGTGTAGAGGCCTCTGCAACAACCATTCTAGCCTCTTTCTTCTTTGCCTCTTTAGCAGCCAGTTTTGGACAGTTCTTTATGATATGATCATTCCCTTTACAGTACTTACAAAACAATTTCTACTTTTCTGATTTCTTCTCATCTTTATCTTCCTTCTTCGAATATGCAGAATTAGCAGATTTCTGCTTACTAGTTGAAGAGCTCCATTTTCCTTTGCCCTTCTGACTAGCCAGGAAAGCTTGATCTGCAACTCGCATAATGGACTTGTTCTGCCTGGACTGATCTTCTTGCAATAGAACAGAGACTAACTCCTCAAATGATAAGGCATTCGGATTACCTTTCATCATCAACCGAAGAGTAGAAGCAAAAATCTGATATGAATCAGGAAGACCATTCAGAATGGTCTGCACAAGTGAGCTATCTGGTATAACCTCATCAGCAGAAATCAAATGTTCCTTCAAATCTTTGATCTTTGTTAGAAAACTGTTCATAGAATCACCTTCATTCATGTGCTTACTCTCCAACTGTTTTTGGAGGTAAGCAACACGAGCCTCATTCCTAGCTTGGTACAATATGGTAAGTGTATCCCAAGCATCCCTAGCTGTTCTGCAAGAGCGAATATGAGGAATAATGGCACGTTTGACAGACAAAGCTATCAACGCATGTGTCTGGGCATCTATGCCATCCCAACGAATCTGCTCTGCAGTAGGTGCAACAGAAACAGCAGCAGGAACAGGAATCTGTGGAATATCATCTTCGACTCCATCTTCATCAGCTCCAGCATCTGTATTTGCAGTACCTATTGTTACAGGTGTAACAGGACGTCTTTCAACACCCTGCACAATGTTCCACAGTCCTTTTGCAACCAATACATGTCGCATCATATAAGCCCATAATGGGTAGTTGGTACCATCCAACTTATCCTCAACAGCCAACATACGGAATACATCACTGCTTTCAGCCATGGCCGATGACTAAAATACCTTGATGCAGAAAATCGATTGTATCTCAAAAAGTTGAACGGAACTACCCAGACGAGTTCTGCTAGACTTGTAGCAGACTTCGAGACGCTTAAACTAGCGAACAAAAACTGGTATATACCTTTGGCACAAAAAGATGAAATAACCTGCACAAGCACTGCAATAGTGCGTTTGGAGGCCAAAACGAGCTTAGATCGCAATTTCGACATCACATTGCAAAGCTTTTTTGATCTCGAAAACACCCTGAGTATGCTCACCAAAATTCATACGATTCTGAGACTACAAACGGAGGAGTGTCGACGGCGCCCTAGATGAAGCGACGACCTGCTCTGATACCAATTGTTGGAGATAGATGTCTGTGGAAGCACGCGAACAGCACAAGGAGGAAGAAGAAGCTTGGAGCACAAACACACAATACTGAATGTATTACTAGAGAATGTACAAAGATAAGTAGCCCATTAGGGCAATAGGCGTATATACAAGCCGGGGGAAAAAAACCTCCTAAAGAGGGAAAAAAGTGCCCCGGCGGTCCTAGTGTGTTCAAACACATCACTACCTAAATATATCAACAAATTTTAGGGTTTTAACACCTACATAACATATATACACACATACACATACACATGCATATAATACATATATAAACAGTACTGGTGTTTTAAATAATTTAATTAAATATATATAATTAAATATATAGAAATAGGATTAATTAAGGAAAAATCTGAATATATAAATAAATATATATATAAAATAGGGTTTTAGGTTTTTAGGATTAAGATTAGGGTTTTCGGATTAGGGTTTTAGGTTTTTAGGATTAGGATTAGGGTTTTAGGGTATTAGGGTTTAAGGAAAATATTTGAATAAATAAATAAATAAATAAATATATATATATATATATATATATATATATATATATATATATATATATATATATATATATATATATATATATATATATATATATATATATATATATATATATATATATATATATATATATATATATATATATATATATATATATATAATAGGGTTTTAGGTTTTTAGGATTAGGATTAAGGTTTTAGGATTAGGGTTTTAGGTTTTTAGGATTAGGTATAGGGTTTTAGGGTTTAAGGAAAAAATCTGAATAAATAAATAAATATATATAAAAAATAGGGTTTTAGGGTTTTAAGATTTAAGGAAAAAAATCTGAATTAATATATAAATATATATATAAAATAGGATAATTATATAGATAAATAAATATAAAAAGTATTAGTGTTTTAAATAACTTAATTAAATATATATAATTAAATATATAAAAATACGATTAATTAAGAGAAAATCTGAATATATAAATAAATATATATATATAATAGGGTTTTAGGTTTTTAGGATTAGGATTAGGGTTTTAGGGTTCTAAGATTTAAGGAAAAAATCTGAATTAATATATATATATATATATATATATATATATATATATATATATATATATATATATATATATATATATATATATATAATAGGATAATTATATTGATAAATAAATATAAAAAGTATTAGTGTTTTAAATAATTTAATTAGATATATATAAAAAAAGGATTAATTAAGAAAAAATTTGAATATATAAATAAATATATATATAAAATAGAGTTTTAGGTTTTTAGGATTAGGATTAAGGTTTTAGGATTAGGGTTTAGGTTTTTAGGATTAGGATTAGGGTTTTAGGGTTTAAGGAAAAAATTTGAATAAATAAATAAATATATATATATATATAATAGGGTTTTAGGTTTTTAGGATTAGGATTAGGGTTTTAGGTTTTTAGGATTAGGATTAGGGTTTTAGGGTTTTAAGATTTAAGAAAAAATATGAATTAATAAATATATATATATATATAATAGGATAATTATATTTTTATTTAAATAATTTAATTATATATATATAATTAAATATATAAAAATAGGATTAATTAAGAAAAAATCTGAATATATAAATAAATATATATATATATAATAGGGTTTTAGGTTTTTAGGATTAGGATTAGGGATTTAGGGTTTTAAGATTTAGGAGTAAGATTTTTAGGTTTAATAAAAAAACAAATGATCTAAAATGTCCATATTATAGCAGATGGCTTCTTTGGATCTGGAGGAGAGAATGGAGTGTCCTTGCACTCAATTTAATAGTCCATCTGTAGTGGACTTAGAGATCATTGTTCGAGAAGAAGAGGTCATTGTTGGAGAAGAAGAGGTCATTGAAGAAGAGGTCATTGTTTGAAAAGACGAAGCAATAGACGATGATCAGGAAGAAACCAGCATAGCAAGCGATTTAGAAGCCATCAATATAGAGATAGATATTCTCGGTGCATCGGATCTTCAAGAGGATGCTAGATTAGAGGATTTTTGAATAAAACACTTGTACGTACTAATTTTTATTTTTGTTTTTTATTTAATCTCTATATTACCTTTATTATCACATACTAATTATTTGAGTTCTTTTGTTACAGAGCACAATGGGAGACAGTCCTCCAGTCACTCCTCATTCCATGACAGAGGAGCGGTCTTTAGATTTTATCTCTCAGGTACCTCCTGTGTATATGGCCGCTACATCACAGTATTGGATCGCTCGTGGTAGCACTCCTCTTGACCTCACTCCTGACAGCCTCACTCTTGGCGGCCTTACTCCTGCCGGCCTCACTCCCGCCGGTGTCACTCCTACCACGGTCACTCTTGCGGGTGGTGCTACTCCCGCAGGAGGTATATCTCCTAGCTTTGTGACTCCACCACAACCATCTTTTCAGCCATCTCCTAGTGGGTCTAGTAGTAGACATGTGCGTTCGACGCCTCAGCGTGATACAAGTTTTGGCCCATCTCGTAGATCGAGGTCACACTCTGGAGCAAGAGGTTCTAGGAGTGGATCTACAGGTAGGTCTGGAGGAGGCAGCTGTTGTGGAGGCAGTGCAACAAACGTTGTCTCGCCCGCTTCTACTCCTAGGACGAGTACCTCAGATGTAGGTACGCCATGCAGTACACCACGTGGAACACCACGTACACCTTGGGGTGCTCATGACCATGATGACTCCAAGGTATATAGTATATGAGATGGAGCTCCGGTGATGGATGCGGCTGGCAAAGCAATGTGTGCACATATACGAAAGCTTTGCTCCATCCAGTTTGGACACTCCATTATGCGGAAATGGAGTGAACAGGATAAAGATCGGAAGAATTATATCACACAAATGATTTATCAGGAGTTCCGATCAGCCGATGGACAGTCTCTTGTCAGTTCAGAGTGGATTCTGCACACCGCACGTGAGGTGATGTCCCATCGACGATCAGAGGCTCGGGATGCTTTGAGAGCAGGCTTACCAAAGCCTGTATGGTTAGATGTTGAGGAGTGGGATCTGATTCACGATGAGAAGCAGCATACTCCTGACCGATATCGCCAGCAGTGAGATGCCGCAGTCACACGTTTAGATACGGTTGGACCGTCACATTTGGGCAGCGACGGATATGACACAATGTGTCATGAGTTTGTATGTACCATTTCATTTATTAAATTTATTTGCGTTAAGTTCCTCATGTATGTACCTCTAATGTTTTATATATTTGTTGCTGGAGCTGGCAATGGGTCGTCCTCCAACACGAACGGAAGAGTCTTACGGATATCAGCACAGATTGACTGCACTATTGGAGGACTTGGAGGGACGCGGTGCGGTCGTTTCATGGGAGCGTTTGCGATGAGGTGATTAATTTATAAATTTGGTTTTTACTTGTTGTTTGTAATTGCATGTGAATTTATCTCATTCCATTAATGTTCTTTGTTGCAGGACTGTTGATATGGAACGTTCTTTGCATGTGTATGGCAGTGGCACACCAAAATTTTGTATTTGATTTTTATATGGCAATGCATTGCTTTGCCACATTTTGTAAAAGCATCATATATGACAGTGGTTTGCCACACTCTTGTACATGCTTCATTTATGAAATATATCACTTTCTTTGTACATGGTTCATGGTTCATTCTGATTATCTCTTTTGTGTCCAATAATATTCTGTTTATTTCGGTTGATATTAGAGTACACATCACATGTACTCGGTTTTTTTTTGGCAGAGTGTATTGTCTTTTGTTAAGCAACATCATGGTAATGTTGCTGTAGCAAAAGACAACACACTCTGCCCAAAAAAAAAATTGCAGATATGGTCGTCGATATAAGCGACGGTACTCCCAGTAATGTCATCGGAATAAGCGTCGGTACTTACAGTGGGCGCCGGTATACGCGACAGTACACCCACTAGAGGCATCGGTATGGGCGTCGGTATGGGTGCCGGAATTACCGACGCTTATACCGACGCTCATATCGATGCTTATACCGGTGCCCATACTGGCGCTATAGTACCGACACGCATACTGACAGCTACACTGACGTCGCGGCAAAAATAGCCGCGTTCATTTCCCTCGGTAAAAACCTCAGTATACGGCCGATCTATTGTAGTGATATATATATATATATATATATATATATATATATATATATATATATATATATATATATATATATATATATATATATATATATATATATATATATATATATATATATATATATATATATATATATATATATATATATATACTATGTCGATTGGCGCTTCTTTCTCAGTCTTGTAGTTTTTATCTACCCCATCTAGCTATGAATCTATCAATCTATAGAATCTCTCTCTCTAGAGAGAGAGAGATTCAAAAGATTGATAGATACATAGCTAGATGGGGTAAAGAGAGAGAGAGATTGAATAGATTGATATATATATATATATATATATATATATATATATATCTATATATATATATATATATATATATATATATATATATATATATATATATATATATATATATATATATATATATATATATATATATATATATATATATATATATATATATATATAGAGAGAGAGAGAGAGAGAGAGAGAGAGAGTCAATAGATTGATAGATACATGCTAGATGGATGGGGTAGAAGGAAGCGCCAATCGACAGAGTAAACATTTGTAAATAAAATACCATTTTGATCAGAAAAAGTTTGTGATCGAAAATCTAAGGATCCGAACAAAGTTCTTTTGATTGGAAACTTTCTAGATTTAAATGTCTTTGATCAAAGCGATTTTGATTGAAATACTTTCCGATCAAAATAATCTTTTTTTTTCAGAAAAATATAAATTTCATTGAATAATTTGGTATGCTTGTTCGATCGAATAAATGCAACCTGTAGTAGAATACAACTTTATAAGGAAAATGAAACTTCAATAGCTGTTATTGTTTTTCAATGAAATTTCAATAACTGTTATTGTTTTTCTCTAACATTGTAATTATAGCGTTTGCAAAAATAAGTCCCACATTGTTTTCTAGAAGACTTCACATCTTTTCTTAGTTCTACCCATCTGTTTTGTCAAATTCTGATTGGGATTCAACATCAACTTGCAATCTACAATGATTATTTATTCGATTAATTTATTTCTTTATATTTTATGTTGGAATAACTTTTTTTGCAACGCAATGGGTCAAATATATCTCGTACTTGTATTATCTCATGGTGCTGGGACTTGCCTGAGAAGGATTTCAAAAGATTTTGAGTTCTGAAAGAGCCCCAAATGTTAGCCATCCTTTGAAATTTTCAATACTAAACAAAAGAGGTCCTCACAGAAGGAAAATCGGATGTGTAAAAAACAATTCAATATTTCAATAGAAAACAGAGGATCTCACATGAGGCTTCAAAAATGGTGTGGAGGGTGTATATGGACAATCTGATATGCATGAGCCATGACGGTGAACAGGGAAGATATAACTCATGGAAGGAATGTCTTTCAAGTAGATAGTATTAATGGAATGTATAGTTCGTTGTCTAGAGGTGCATGTGAGCAATCATCTTGAAAATGACTAAGAAGATCATGAGGGGGCTGAGTGATGGTATAGCAGAAAAAGGGCTAGAGTTTGTATTGCCAATAGAAGTTGGCCCAGATGCAGATGGTGGAAGGGCAACTGAAGGACTTGGTACAGGAGCTCCACTCAAAGGTGAAGGAGCTGGTGCTGGAGATGGCAAACCAAAAATATCATCAGGCAGCAACACCTCATTGATGCCAAATATGCTCACTGGTTTTTGGCTATAAAGAGTGCTTGTCAGATTGGCAGTTGTCCATCCACTGATAATTTGCACATTCCCATGATTGGCAGTCAGATTGAGTTGATACCTAGCCAAGAAGAGTAGAAATTAGAGTCACTTATACAATAAAAACAGTAAATTTACTCAAATGCCATGGGTATCAGAAATCACTAGATTGGTCTCATTAATGTTATCAAAGAATCGAATCATGGATCATGAACTGATCTCATATTATACTTGACTCTTGTGGACTTGGATGTGGTTTCAATGACTCACAAAGAATAGCATTACTAGGGTTAAAGAAAAATGTAAGCAAGAAGAAAAGGAAAAACAAAAATTCTAGGTACTTTGTTTTGAACTAGAAGCCTAAACATATATGGAGGTTAATGCATGACCTGCATGAACTAGGTTAATGCATGACCTGCATTGACCTAGGAAGCAGACTTATGTCCGTCCCCAACAAGAGGGACTACAGCAAGAGAAACTATGTGATTAACAGCTAGTGAGGGAGCTTCTGTGAATACAATTCGCCAACAAGATGAAAGATGATTGGAATAACCATTACATGATGCATAGTCCTTACTCTTCATCCTTAGCCATGCCACCTCTTAGTGATCATCCTGAGTCATCCTGTTTTTCTTCAATTTAAGCTTCATGGAAGTGCTTACTTTTAGACACTCTGTTCTGATAGTGCTTATTTTCAAGTGATCTGTTATGCTAGTGTGCTTATTTTCAAAAGCTCTGTTCCTACCTCTCTGGTCCTTTAGTTACTTTCAAAAGCTCTGTTCCTACCTTCCTCCTCCATTGTTGTATGTTGCAACAGTTGTCGTTTGGTTCTGATTAGCTAGTTGGAGATCGCCAAGCGAAACCCAGCTGTTGAGGGCATGGTACTCCACCAGGCTTGTCTTCTGCTGCACAGTGAGGCCGCGGAGCAGACGGCTCGTGGATTTGTCTTGGAAAGCCTCGTCAGTTGGCGCAAAGATCGCGATTCCAGTCTGTGTCGCATTGGCGTTTCGCTGAAACACTTCATCCGACTTCGTCTCCATCATCATCCCTACGAATACACTGTAGTCGCCTGCCTGAGCTAGCACCTGTGTCACATTTACGTAGGGCGGAGTCGGGGCCGGGGCTGGCGGAAGCTGTGGGGGCGGAGGTGCTTGCACTGGAGGGGGAGCCGCTGGTTGCTGCGCATGCACCCCCGAGGCCATTGCTGCTATTGTGGCTACATAGATCCACAATAGGATCGCGTGTATGCTCCGATGTAGGACTGCAATACTCCGAGTATTTCCCAGAACTACCGTTGCAGTTTCATGATCCATTGTTGCGTAAAGGAAGACGCTCAAAGAGTGAACTTTGATATGAGCCGTTAGGAGCAACTGTCTTGGACGGCACCAGAGAGAGAGAGAGAGAGAGAGAGAGAGAGAGAGAGAGAGAGAGAGAGAGCACGGCCAGGCTAGCTCAGAGTCATAGATTATATACAAGCCTACCACATCTAGGAAACAGATCGATCACAGACTTTAACAGCGAGGAAACGGTGCCTTCCGAAAGCAAAATGGCACAGATCAACCGTCTCCTTCATGTCATCAGATGTATCGATCTAATCTGCTAAAGCTCTACTCCGCCTGTAAAGTGCACATACTCTTGTATATCTGTGTATGTATGCACCAAATTGAGCACAATCACATGCACATACCAATCACGTACGCGCACAAAGTACAAGTACATAAGCGAGCAAACAGATACGACGCATGAACGTACATATGTAGCACATATACACCTATCCATACACGCATAAATGTGTGCATGCATTCATGACTATGTATGCGCTTACAACAGGCTCACAGGGATCTTTTACGCATGTATGCATGATTTATGCGAGTATTACCATGTCTGCTCATGCATCACATGGACATACAGAGATACGAGTGTGAGTACGCATGATTAGCTTCTGACGTTTGATTTTGAGCGGATATCCTCACTTCCATTCACCATAGCCATCAGGAACATCATCTGATTAGCTTCTGATTGTGGGCATGCTCCAACAGTCGCCAGCTAGATAAAATTATTTACAGTATGGCAATCCGATTCGATCGCCCAATGTGATCATAACCTCCGTGTGATAAGCTTTCATGAAGCTTAAGGCAAAAGGCTCTTGTGCACATCTGTACTGTCATCCACTCGGTAGAAGATTGTGTGAATTAGGTGAGATGTTTTTTTTGTGGTTTATATCATTAGGTAAGCAACTATATCGTTTAGCTGGGATGTATCTTTTGCAAGGCACTTGTCCATACATATGCATACAGCTTGTCCATCACCTTTTCCAAGTAGCTGCATCAAAATTCTTCTTATTAGGAAGAGAAGAATGATGATTTCTGTATGTAAAAGGCCATTACATATTGTAGCTTAATTTTTCTACAGGCTTGACTCGTTAGTAAGTTTTTTTCGCACAATCTACGACTTGGAGCTTAGTTTCTGTGAACTTTATATCGTCAAATTGCAGAAATGTGACATAACCAGACTCACCAAGAGGTTTCCTACATGAGTCAAACCTTGAGGAGTGCATCTAGAAAACACCAAGATCTACCAGGGAGACTGTCATATAGAGCATATATGTGAGGGGAAGTATGGACCTCCCCTTTGCCGTATCAGCATATACGTGAGGGGAAGTATGAACCTCCCTTTCGCTATATAGATTGGCCACTTGGGGAGCTCTAGTATCATTCATGTGTCATATAGAACATATATGTTAGGCGAGGTATGCACCTCTCCTTTACCATATCACTATATATGTGCGGGGAAGTATGAGCCTCCCTTTTGCCATACATAGATCAGCCACTTGGGGAGCTCTAGTATCATTCATGTCAGTAGCAACTTGCAAAATATCGCACACCCATCTTGTGTGTTTAATCATTATCCGCATCACCTCATCACTTCAATATTGGGAGCTCATCATTAGGAAAAAAGGTGAACCCTGCATGGGCTTTGTAAGGATTCCTAATTGTTAGGGATTAAGCCTAATTTTGTTGTTGTCTAAGGGGACAAAGTGCATTTAATAGGGCACTTTTTAGTAGGCTGGAGTAGGCTTTTTTTAAGGTTTACTAGGCTCCTCTCTCTCTTCTTTTAGAGAGAGAGAAAAGGAATCTACTTTCCACATCATCAAACTCGAGCATGTATGGGAATATAAAAATGATTTTTTTTTTTAAGTCTCAATTTCAGTGTTTATTTACTTGAAAGGGCTCATTTTTTAATATATATGTGAGAAGTGACTTTTTTTGAGTTTAGTTTTTAATTTTTCTTTTGAAAAAGTAATATTTTTAAAATCCCTCCAAAAATAGAGTGTCACATCATCAAATCCGTAACTACTCTTCACCCAAAAAATGACTTTTTCAAAATTTCAATATTTTTGGCTATTCTCAGTGGAAAAACACACTGTGACCCATCCACATCCAAGAAAACAAACTTTTCCTGTGAAAATCATGTTCTAGCATCTCTTCCAAACAAATTTTTGGTCTCTTTCTCAGTATTGTTTAATTGTTGGAAAAGATGGTGTTGACACCTATTACAAACCTCACATTAGGACATCCTCATGCCCCAGCATCAACAAGTATCCATGTTCGTGTGCCCAGAGAGTTTGCTCCAAATACATAGTGCAACAATGATGTGAACTCTCAAAATGAGCGTCGTTAAGCTGGAGAAAAGAATATTGATCTTTGGACTCATGGTTCATTATACCCTCCTGATCCAATGTCTTCTTACCATCCAACATTCCATAACCTCTCAACTTTACTTCAGTTCATCGGTGCCGGTAAAGTTGGGCTCTTAGGTTATTGTCAATGATTATCTACACATTCAACTATCATTACTAAGTATTGGATTCAACAATATCAACTAAATCATACAAGGTTGGTCTCTTTTGAAAGCACAATCATATCTTTACAAGAAAAGCTTGCAGAGCTTGAAAAGCATATGGAAGAAAAGGAGAGAACAATTGAGAAATTAAAAAACACTGTCCAACACTTGAGAGAGACTCCACTTGGGATGCGATGTAGGAGACGATCATTAACATCCTTTGACTCTCTTTCAATTGGTGGTGGAGCACGCAAACGACGAGTTTTTTCGATAAGGTTTGGCTTGTATTTGTTTCTCTTTTTGGAAGACTTTTATATGTATATGTATATATTTTTTTTCTTGTTATGTAGGTCATTCGTTGAAGATGTTAGTGCGTCATCAACAACAGAGGATCAATTCAAGTTATTAAATTCTTGTTTGACCAACAAGCAGGTGGTTAGTATTTTGGAGTCACGGATAGGAAACCTTATCAAGAAGCAAGTGATTAAAGATTTCACAAAAAAGTTACAAGATATTATCACTCCTAGAGACGTGCAGATGGTATGTGATGAAGCAGGAATTAGTACTAAAGGATACAGTGCATTGTACAACCTTTTGAAGCATTCATTAGAAAGAGAAGGTATTTTGCAGTATATGTTTCCATCTCCTTACAAGGTATCGCTAAAGAAGTCAATGTCCAATGAAGATATAACTAGTATTCTTGGAAACTACTTGTATATAGAGGATATTATGCCTATGTCTATTTATCATTTATCTACATCCAAAAAAGAGTTGAAAAGTGCAGTTGGAAATGGATTTCTTTACACAAAGTACAACTGTAACATATTCGTGGATTTGGAGAGGCTTCAACAGGCAATGGCTCAATTTTACAAATCTACTATACCAGGTATGTGCACTATTGTTACCTTGATATACATTGTATTTTGATGTTATAAAGATTTTGCTAATTTATGCAGATTGTAATACCAAATTACAGTTTATATTGAAGTTAGATGAATGCCAGATCATAAAGGGACTACGAATGGAGAGATTGAGTTTGACACTCATGAATGAAGCTATGAATGATCAACGCCTTTGGTACATTCTGGTGCTACTTCGACCCAGCCTATCGAAGATATAGTAATTCCAGAATCTACCAAGATGCCGCTGGAAACCAGTTTAACAATCTTGGATAAAGATTCAGAGTTATCCACGATCAGAAATACTCTAGGAAAAGAAAACGGTAAAAGCGGAAAAACACTGCATTCTGGCACAATTTCAGTTCATTCCGGTGATATTCCGGTGATAGAAACACCAACTGTAGGCCAAGGCTTAGCATTTTTTGCGGAATCCTCAGCCCGACTAGCGTGCTTGGAAGAAAGATTCCGGATATTGGACATCTAGAAGGAAGGAAAGCTGTTCGAAGCAAAGATCCGAAGCATCCTAAGCAAAAACAGCACACCAGAAGGCACGCCATCCGGCGATACAAGTTTCGATAGTTCAACCAATCAACCTCAAGATACAAAAGAAAGGCCTAATACACTCACAATGAACGGACAACAACAGCAACAACAGTTATGTCAACCAAGGCCGCCTCCAACAGGAGTAACATACACGAAATTCGGTGGATTCCCAAGAGATGATCCGGATGCTCACGTACGCACTTTCGAGATCAGTTATGCAGTTCTTAACCATCCACCGGATCAGGCATATAAGGCCATTGTTTTTCAATCTACACTGGTCAATGAAGCAGCCAGATGGCTTACGAAATATGACATTAATCATTTCGGTACCTATGACGCAGTACGAGATGCCTTTCTACAACGATTCAGGCTAAAGAAGAATCCCGTCGAAATCTTTGATTATTTACAGAACAACCGACAGAAGGCAAATCAGACTGTCCAGGAGTATGCTACACTCTTTAGAACACACTTACGACAGATACCACAGGCCCATGCTAACTTACCTGATGATGTCATCACTCAGTGGTTCATCAATGGCTTAACCCCACAACTAAAGCAGATCATGATCATAAGATGTGTCGGAGCTATGACGTTGGATTTACAGCAGATCATGATCATAAGATGTCGGTGGATTTACAGAAGATCTGGAGTGGTTAAAAACAAACAAAAATACGGTTGAAGATATAACCAGACAAGTATACTGCGTCACATGCAAAAATTCAGGTCATACTAGTGCCAATTGTGCACTAAATCAAACGTTCTGCGCTATCTGCAACACTGCCGGACACACCACCGGAAACTATGTCTACAATGCCAGAATACAGGGAACAGCAACAGTCAATGCTATTATTCAAGAACATGGATAGCCAGCGAATCACTATGTACCTCCGCAACTGAGAAACAATCAACCACAAGGATATCGGAACTACCGAGGACAGAGGAACAACAATTATAATGCAAACCGCTGGTAGAATGGACCACCACCGGAAAATCCCAATTTACCACCGCCACGCTGTCATTTTTGTGGTGAATTTGGGCACATTAAAAGATTTTGCAAAGATGCAGCTGAGTATGATCAAAGGAAGAAGGAGCGACAAAACCCAATGGCCAACATGGTACAAATCACACCAGTAGAAACACAGACCGCTACAGTCCAGACCCGATCCGGTAAACAACTGCAGTCGGCAGCAGAAATATTCGAACCTGGGATACGAGAACAACATAGGATGTATAACAAGGCTAGTCACTGGACCGCAACAGAACCACCAGTGTTTCCAGAACCTATTCCGGTGACCCAGGCTTCGTCGACAAAGGAAGGAACACAACAAAAGGAAGCAGCAGCGGAGCCATCATCAGCAGTAGACGTGACAGCAGATACTTCTGCATCGGCAGAGACCTCAAGTTCAAAGGAACAGGACAACCAATCTCAACAGGCCTGGGAAATTTTATCCAAGGCATCTATCACCCTACCTCTAGGCCAACTGCTGGCATTGGTACCGGGGATTCGACAACAGTTCCAGCAACAGTTCAGTCCGGTACCTTCTTGTATTCCGGCAACAGTAGTAGTGCAACCGGAACCTGATTCTACGGTTGATCATTCAGTTCCCTTGATTACAGTATGGTATAAGATTCATAAAATTATGCAGGTATTGATTGATGGAGGCTCTGGTGTTAACATTGCGACTACAGCCTTATGCAATAGGTTAGGATGGACTGAAATCGAACCAGTTCAATTTTTTGTCAAAATGGCAGATCAATCTAGAGTCCATCCCGTAGGACTTGTGCGAAATGTACCCATTACTTTACAAGGTACGACCTTCAAAATGAACTTTGTTATACTAGATCTGCCGGAATCCACTTTGGATTACAACCTTCTGTTCGGCCGACCCTGGCTGAAGCATGCGAAGGTAATACAGGACTAGTCTGCACAAGAGCTTACGTTCAAAGATGCCAACCGAAGATATGTGGTAAAATTAGATGCTATACAACCTTGCAAACTTCACGCCAGACCATATTTTGTTGAACCAGCCCACATGTTAGATGGACTATCAGATGATGAAGAAGAGGAATTTCTGAAGAATAACGCTGATTTAATGACCTTAGGGACTGTTTATCTACAGTCCATGATAGAGGACTGGAGCACTTCAGTTTGTACAATTGTACCGATCACCGAAAAAACTAAGCAGGAAGATACTGTCTCAACACACGACGATGAATTACAATCGATGTTCAAGTCAACAGACAATACAGAGAAATCGCAACAGTTTTATGTCCCCAAAGACCAGTTGACCACGTACAATCTAGGAGACGAAGATCATCCACGACCTGTAAAGATAAGGCAAAACTTACCGGAAACATTTAAAGCTGATTTGATTCGACTACTTCGCGAATTCTCAGACGTCTTTGCATGGGATTACAAAGACATGAAAGGATTAGATCCGCGCATCTATCAGCATAGAGTCATGTTGAAGCCTGAAGCTAAACCGAATAAGCAGCTCAGCTACCGGATGAATCCCAATTATGCATCACAGGTAAAAGCCGAACTTGATAGATTATTAAAGGTCGGATTCATCGTACCAGTAGAACATGCTGAATGGATTTCACCAATTGTGATCGTGCCAAAGAAAAATAAGCAACTGCGAATCTGTGTAGACTACCAGAAATTAAACGCAGCAACAGTACCGGATCCTTTCCCGATCCCCTTTCTAGATACCATGCTTGATAGGGTAGCAGGTCACGAAATGTATTCATTCTTAGACGGATACAGTGGTTACAATCACGTTAGAATGGCTGAAGAGGATATACCAAAAACTGCCTTCATTACCAATTGGGGTGTCTTTGCTTGTACGGTAATGTGGTTTGGATTAAGAAATGCACCAAGCACCTTTCAGCGATGTATGCAGGAGATTTTCTCTCCTTATCTCACTTCGTTTATGCAAGTATATCTCGATGACTTCTCGATTTTTGGGAAGATGATGGCACATTTGCTTCATCTACGATGCTGTTTTCAAAAGTGCCGAGAGTACAGACTCTGCCTTAACCCAAGCAAATCTGTGTTTGCCGTTTCGTGTGGCAAACTACTTGGTCATATTGTATCTGCCCAAGGTATCCGAGTAGACCCACATAAGATTTCGGCAATTTTAGAAGCCCCAGGACCCGCTACTCCAAAAGAAGTAATGCGTTTCATGGGTCAAGTACGGTGGCATGGCAGACACCTACGGTGGCTTGCTCATCTGGCTGTACCACTGAACAGACTAATCACCAAAACTCCCCGACAGTTCGAATGGACTCAAGAATGCCAAACCACATTTGATCGACTCAAGTATTTATTGACGTAGGCACCAATCTTACAACCACCGGACTGGGACAATCCGTTCCATGTTTTTGTCGACGCTTCAGATATTGCGATCGGCAGTATTCTGATGCAGCAAACACATAAGTGGTTTCGCCCTGTTTATTATGCCAGCAGAAGGCTTGCACCTGCAGAAAAGAACTATTCTACCACCGAAAGAGAATGTCTAGGATTGATTTACTCGATCAAAAAGTTCAGACATTATCTACTAGGCCAGAAATTCACCTTTCATGTGGATCATGCTGCCCTCGTCTATCTAGTAAGACAGCAGCATTTAGGCGGATGATTAGCACGATGGGTGCTACTCTTGCAGGAATTCGACTATGAAGTCATTCACCGACCCGGAAATGCACATGCCTTAGCAGATTTCTTATCTCGTCTAGATTCCGCTGAAGCTCCGATAGGCATAGATGACACGACTCCAGCGATCTATAGTTCTGAGCCACTAACCGATGAGACTGCAGAATCACAAGCACCACCTACATATTATGATCAGATTCTAACTTTTCTCACTGAAGGATGCTTTCCATCCGAGACAACCAAGGCAGTACGAAGGAAAATTGCAGTCTTTAGCCGCCGATTCCGGTTAGTTGCTGGAGAACTATATTATGTAGATCACACCGGAATCTTACTTCGATGTGTTCCTCCGCATGAAATTAACTCAGTCATCACGGTGGCTCACTCGATCCCTACTGGTGGTCACTTTGCCACAGATTTGACTCACCGAAAAATTCTGCAAGGAGGTCTCTGGTGGCCAACGATGTACAGAGATGTGGCCCAATTTGTCAAACACTGCAATAAGTGTCAAAGGACAGGACAACCGCTGCAACGACACTTCTTTCCCTTGCAGCCAGTCATGCCATTAGAACCATTTCAGAAATGGGGATTAGATTTTATCGGTCCAATCACACCTCCAGCAGTCTTGAGTAACAACAGATACATACTAACCTGTACAGACTACGCAACGAGATGGGTAGAAGCTTGGGCTTTACGATCTGCTACAGCGGTTGCAGTTGCAAAATGTCTGCTAAATGATGTCTTCCCACGATTTGGCTTACCACTCGAATTGGTGACAGATCAAGGTACTCACTTTGTAAATCAATTAATGAAGGTACTCACCCAATCCTTCCAGGTGACACACAAACTCAGCTCTCTGTATTACCCTCGTGCCAATGGTTTGGCCAAAAGTACAAACAAATCACTATTGAATATCCTCCGGAAACTGATTATGGAAGCACCAGAAAGATGGGATCAACTACTACCTGCAGTATTATGGGCATACCGAACTACATATAAGGTAACAACAAAGATAATTACATGCATGTATAGACCCCAACAAAATGGGGTAGCAAAAAGGAAAAATAGATACATAGTATTCTAGAAAGTCTTTGATGAAGGAGATGAGAATGCCTAATTCCTATTGGGAAGATGCAACAACAATAAAATATTTCATTGTGAATAGGGCATCCACATTAGGTATGAATTGTTTGACACCATATGAATCTTGGTATCATACAAAATCAGATGCATGTCATTCGAAAGTATGTAGGTAAAAATGTTATGTACTAATTCCAAATGAACTAAGAAGTAAGTTGATGCAGATTATAAAAATAATTAGACAAGGGCCACAATCCAATCCTCAAAGAGCTAAAGTCATTAAGGGATAACAAATTTAATAAGTTATTACTTTGATATTCTGAAATGTATCTTTGCAGGATAGTGAAGGAATAGGATGGACTCCCTAATGATGTCAAGAGCCATTGAGCATGGACCTTCATGGACCTCAAGGGTCAAATGGATCAAGCTCAAGGAGATAGTAACCATGGAGTGGAGGAAGCAGTACATCAAGCCAAACAAGTGATGCAAGACATCAAGCTAAAGCAACCATTTTGGAGATAGAGAATGATGATGTTATGGCAAAGTAGTGATCAAATAGCCTACAAAATGGAGATTCACAACCCAAAAAAGGATATGAAAGGAAGTTAAAAAAATTCTAATGAATCCATTAGAGAGATTTGAAGGAATGAATGTCATAGGCAAGAAGTCAGCCTACAAGAAAAGGTGAAACTCTTATGAGAGCACAATTGGATGTAAATCAAGAAGTCTAGCTAAAGTATTTGCATAGGTATATGGAATTGAGTTTGAGGGAACATGTAGACATGTGGCTCAGATGATTACCATCAATCCATTGGTAGGATTTAAAGCAAGTAAGGGTTGGAGATTATTCCAACTTGATGTGAAGAATGCCTTCGTTAATGGACAACAAACAACTAGAGGAGGTTGTATACATAGATCAACCTCTAGGTATTGAAAATAAATAAAAATGGATGATGTTTTTAGTTTAAGGAAAGCCCTATATGGTCTCAAAAATGCATCAAGCACATGGAGTCAAATATTGGACGGGTACCTTATTAGTTGTGGATATCAACAAAGCAAGATAGATCCCTCATTATTCATAAGAAGAGAAGGTGATACATCTATTTATTTGTATGTGTATGTAGATGACTCAACCATCACAAGTGAAAATGAGAATGGGATAAAATACATCAACATGAGGCTTTTGAAGGGGTTTAAGATCTCATTATTAGGAGATGTAAGGTATTTTCTAGGAATTCAAGTTGTATATAAAGGAACTGTATTTTCCTTATGCAAATGAAACACACATTGGGTGTATTGAATAAGTATGGACTTATAGAATGCAAGCCATTGGGAAATCTAATTGAAGTTAATGTGAAGATTCCTTCAAAGGAAGTTAATGATCTAGAGCATGCGAATTGAGGCAGATTTATTATTCGTTCATTGATTTATGTGACAATTACAAGGATAGATTTAGCCTATGCACTCACGATAATCTCTCAATTCATGCGTGTTCCAAGAGTTATGTACATACAGGTAGCAAAGAGAGAGCTAAGGTACCTAAAGCGTACACAAAATCAAGTCTTATAGTATTCTTTTGAAGATGATTTACATGCTCAAGTAATTACAAATTGACTGGGCTGGATCAAAGGAAGTTGTGAGGATCATGTATATATGCAACGATGATGGGAAATAAGCTCATCTCTTGGCTATCAAAGATGCAACTTATAGTTGCTTTATCTTCCACTAGATGTGAATATATAGTAGTAACATGAGTGGCATGTAATGTTACATGGATCAATCCGTTAGTGGATGATTCTATTTTCTAGTTCAATAATTTCCTATCCATTGTGGAAACATGAGAAGTGTGTACCTATCTCCCAACCCTATGTTCCATGCTAGGAGTAAACACATAAAGATACACTAACCTTACATTGGAGAGAAGGTGCTAGCTGAATTTCAACACATAATTTACCAAGGATCAATTTTCAAGCATGATCACTAACGCTTTGGACAGGAACAAATCAGCAAAGTTCAAGAAAGGCATTGGAATGGTGGACCTAGTGTAAAGGTGAAAGCTTGAGAAGGATTGTTGGAAATAAATCTTCAACCTTAAGAGGTGAATCTCTCCGTCATTGGTTTTAGGTGCACCCATATAAGGCAAGGATGAAAGAATGAAATTCTACCACAAAAATTGGAATTTGAATCCCCGTCATTTAGCACATCTATTTCACCAATCACATTTGGGTGTAATCATTCTAAATCTATGGAAACATTGTCCTAACTAGTAGGAACTTTTTCAACTTGCATATAGTCAAAGAATTCATCTAATGGATGAGGTCCCACTATTTTTATTCATTAATAATCTAAATAAAGGAAGCAAGCAGTCCTCTTGCTTAAGATAGACTCTTTTTTCCTTCCAAGTCATAGTTAGGTGGCAATATCTCTTCATTCCTTTTGGCATTCATCTGGCTACTTAGCAATGAGTTGAGACAAAGTTTCTACTTCATGTCCTACACATTTTGTATGACTTTTGGATTTTTGGCTTCATAATACAATAATCTAAAGTTGGCCCATATCTCTTTGTCTAGTCTCTACATATTCTGAGAGAATTTACTCGTTAAGTGAAGTGTCATCACTATCTACATACAAAAGACAATTAAACTGTATATCTTTGTGGGAATGGTTTTCTGAGTGGGAGCAAGCATTTTGATTGAGCTAACTTGCATTGGTATTCTCTTTAGGTTCATTTATATTGTATCCAAGCTCTAAAGTTTATTTCATTGGAACTTTGAGAAGCAATTGTTTGAGTGCATAAAGTTGTGAGACATTACCATAGACTATTTTCCATACATTATTTTTCCAATAAGAGTTTCACTGATCTTGATGCCACAATTTTCCAGTTAGAGTGAAAGATGCATTTCAAAGAGCTTACATCTTATTTTAATCCATATGCTGAAAATTGGTGATGAAAACGACCTTGTAAAAGTGCCACGTATACTTAGCCATAGATTTCCCACTTGATGAGAGAATTCAATATTCTCTAATAGAAAAATAGGGATTTTTGTTTCCTCATTCCTCCATAAACTTCATATACACAAAATAATCTCTCCTAGTTCATCCAAACACTCTTGTATCTCATATTCAAGAAAATTTTGATTAACCTTTTATCTACTACTTCAACTTTCTAAAATGAATATAAAATAAGAGAGAGCTAAGTCACACACATACATACATAGATACATACACACATACATACATGCATGCATGCATGCATACATACATACATACATACATACATACATACATACATACATACATACATACATACATACATACATACATACATACATACATACATACATACATACATACATATGTACGTATGTACACACACACAATGCACACACACAAATATTTTCCAATTTAATGTTACTCATATTATTACAAAAGAGTGTGATAGTGCTCAAGTCTGCATGAACCAAATCATGTAATAGTTTCAAAAACCAAAATAGTTTCTCTATAATCTAGTTTTATTATTGTGAATTCCACCAAAAGTTTTTTTAATTACTTAACCTTATTAAACGATCTTCCTAATTATTGTGTTTTGAATGATCTTAAGTAGTTTTGAATGATCTTCTTACTTAATGCATCTTTTGAATATGTGATTGTTCAAGTCAATTTGTCCTTCCTCTTCATTTCTAAAGCTCATCATCCAAGCTTTCGTCACTTATTTAGTGATCCATGGACAATTCAAAACTTGTAATGCATTGTTCCATGTCTTCTATACTTAAAGTTACCCTTTTTTTGTGAAATATCATAATAGATTAATTACAAAAAAGCTACAAAGGCCTCTTATAAGGGTAGAGGTTCCCCATGAAATACCACAAAAGTATGAGAAATCAAACGTAGAGACAGGTAGCAATGAGGGACTCCGAGTACAAAAGAGTCTAATGGGCAAAAGAAATAGAGAGACTTGAAACACCACTACAACAATTCATGAACATGGATATCCTATGCTTCCTAGGCCAAGGCATGCATAGATAGCATCAATTTTGCAAAAAAACACATAAAAAATGGTCTTGATTTCTAGAAACAAACCCATCTTGTCCCTTCACATAAAAAATAGAGTCCAATCCTATACTTTTGTTTCTCTAGCCTATTATAGAGGAATTGATTGCGGAGTCCCTATGATGTGTATTAAGTAGATAAGAAATCCTTATTTGCCAAGATACAAAAAAGGTAACTAGTCTTCCTATTCAGTAGTTCTTTAGAGCCTTTTTCTTCTTTGTTCATGGGTAGGCTTTGAAGTATTTTTTCAACAATGTCTAGCCAATACTGTTTGTCCAACCAAAGAGGGAGCTTGTAATAAAAAAATTATGGGTTATCACATGAGGGAGGTTGGTATTGTAAGAGGGGGCTGGCAAAATGAAAAGCAAAATATTAGCTATTAGATAACCAATGGAAATAGGGTTGGTTAATGCGCTCTTCAATAAGGTCTTTCTAGGAGAAGGGCAGAGGGTGAAGAGATTGGGAGATTCACTCTAGATAGTCCCACAAGTTTTGGGCAAAAGGGAATATCACAAACATGTGAATAACTATTTTTAGTTAGTTACAAAAGGGAGAAAATAAGCTGATTGTAGGGAATCGTGCCATTTTTTTGTGTGACCAAATGGCTTTATAATAGATGCAGCATCCTAGGATGGCCTCTTCAATTTTAATGGAATTTGATAAAAACCCAGTACTTCCACTATGTAATGGCCTAGTTAATCCTTGAGCTTGCATTAAGCCACGTAGAGATTTTATTGATATCAATAGAGTGAGTGACATGCACCCTCCACTATTCCACAATCTTGTTGAAACATTCGGTCTCAAGGTGGTGCATGTGCCACCTCTAAAAGAGGATATTGTAAGCATCACTGGAGCAAACAATGGTCCTTCTAAGCTCAAATAGAAACTTCAAAGATCCATTCAACCAAGTAACATCCTACCATGATTCAGCCCCTTCCTTATGGAATTTATGGGCCATTCTAAAACGTGAGGTTTTGAAAGGATCAGAAAAGGAGTTAAACTATATCTTGACTTCATGCTAGGGGGCCAAAAGCATCTTGTAGGGACTAGAATTTGTTGTTATATTTTGGTAGTGATGTGTGTGAACACACGTAGACTGCCAGGGTACGTTTTCCCCTCTTTAGGAGTTTTTTCTTCTTGGCTTATATATACCTATTATATGCCTATAACCCTAATGGGTCACTTAGCTTTGAAATTTTCACTTGGTAAAACATTCTCTATTGTGTTATGCTATAAGATTCTTTTTCTTCTTTGTGTTTTTTGTGTGCTTCCGCAGACCTCGGACTCCAACAATTGGTATCAAAGTAGGTTTTCTGCTTCATCTAGGGTATCCTAAACACCCCTTCAATCACAATCTCAGTATCGTGTGAAAATTGGTGAGCATATTTGGGGCGATTAGGATTTCATGTTGGTGCAATTACACCAAGCCTAAATGCTTGATCACATAGCCCAAAGTTCATTTTTGCGTTCATGTATTAGCACATAAATGATCTCTTGTAAAAGATTGATTTTTACCCCTTGTAAAAGTGCATATATGGAAGCACTTACAATTACAAGTTCTTAGGAGAATCTTTCCACGAATCATTTGGTGAGGATTTATAGAGAATCAAATCATAAAATGTTGGAAAACTTTTAGGTAAAGATTCAAATTCAAATTTGAATCTTGGCTCCAACAAAAAGGCTACAAAAGAGGAGTACCTAGTTGCATGAAAAAGTGGCAGATATAGCAGAGATTTCAGAGGGATTTTATATGGATTTTGAGCTCACACTATAGCTCTACCATTTCCCTCACATTGTGCAATCATTCATTTCCAATGTCAATGTAATCTATGTGCATTAAGACATATAGTTTTCTCATATCTCATATCTTCTACTCTATCATGTATCACTCAGAATAGTGAGCTTCTTTGACCTATTTCTCATCTTGTACTTGATCATTTTCATTGATTCAAGTTGGTATAGATTTATTGGTTAGGAACAAAAGGTAGGGGGAGATTGAAAAGCTCCTCTCCATGTGCCATATGTGGCTTAACTAATCACATTACTGAGAACTGTTTCAGGAATCCTAGAAACCAAAGAGGAAGAGGTTACAACAGAGGAGGATATGGAAGCTCAAGAGGAAGATTCAACAACAACAATGGTTACAACAACAATAATTATCAAGGAGGATATAGAGGAAGGAGAGACTACAACAACTATGCAGATGATCAAACCCAAGATGACTCATTACTTCTGATGAACATGACCATGAAGCAAGGTAAAGTAGATGAACATGTATTCTATATAGACTAAAGTTGTTAAAATCATGTTGCAAGGAATGTAGCTCTACTCTTGGACTTGGAGGATCCAAGGAATGGACATGAAGTCCAAACAGGAGATGACACAAGGCATCTAGTGGAAAAGATAGGCAATGTGAAGACTTCATATGGTAATATGAACCTATTGAACAAGGTATTGATGTGCCAACCATCACAAAAAAACTCATAAGTGTAGGTTAGATTGGTCTACTGCCTCGCTACAAAGTTTCATTTATATTGGCTTAGTCATTCTCGAGTTGTGTGCAAAACATTACCCACTAGTCTGCATATTGTTAGTACCCGAAAATGTCGGGAGGCATATGTGATTCGCTTAGCATCATTTTTTGAGCATATTTTATCATTTCGAGTGAAATAACTTGCAATAGTAAGCTACCCAAGTTAACTATATATGAGCAAAAGGATTTTACTCAATTGTTAGTAGAGAAAGAGAATTGTTCATTTCTTTGAGCAAGTGTAGTGGCCAAAATAGCAAGTTTTTGGTTCATAGTGAAACCCCCACTTATTTGTTTTGATGCAATGATTTGAAGATCATCTTCCAAATTACTTGGGTGATCATTTGTGCTTGCTGGAAAGATGAAGAGGTGTACACTTTGCACTCCTTAAACTCATTTTTGGCTGGTGTGAAGGAGGAATTTGCAGCACCATCTCATCTCTAGAAGGTGTCCACCTTCTCCTCCAACAATGGTATCAGAGCAACATCAAGGTAAAATAGGAGATAGATTTCCATCATTCATTGATAAATTGGATAAGGGCAATTATCCTGCTTGGTCCCTAAGGATGAAGGCTTACCTCCAAGGAAGAAGCTTGTATGGATACATATCTAGAGATGAAGAAATGACAACCTTTAGAAGCAAGAACCAACCTACAGGAGAGGATCAAGAGAGACTAACTACATGGTGTGCAAAGGATGCTCTAGTGAGGTCCTACATACTCAATCCAATATCTGATTTTTTGTTACCTCATAACAAGAATTTTAAGACTTCCCAAGAGACTTGGGAAGTACTATCTTCATACTTCTCATCAAATACAAGGGCTTGGAAGAACCAACTTTGGATGGAGTTCACACCCTTGAAGAAGCAACCAAAGCAAAGTGTAGATGACTATGTGACCAAGATGAAGGATGTAGCTGATCAACTTGGGAGTATTGGAGAATAAATAGAAGAGTAGTAGATAGTAAGGCAGATCATAAATGGCATTAAGGTTGATGACAAATAGGAGTCTTTTACCACAACAATGGACCTATATATGGACATGCAGATTCCTGATCTCAATACATTGATGGGGCAACTCTTCACACATGAGACAAAGCTCAACAAGAATGGAGATACTTCTAGAGGTAACCAATTTTCTGCCCTTTACACAAATAAAAATAATAGTAAAGATAAAGGCAAAGGTAAGAAGAATGAAGAAGAAGCAAGTACCTCTCAAGTGAATTTCATAGGTAGAGGTACTAGAGGAAGGGGTAGAAGAGGAAAGCAAGGCAAGGGGAGACCATAAAATTCTTCATCTTGCAACATTTGTGGCTTGACCAATCATACCACAGATGAATGCTTCAGAAACACAAAGAATCAAAGAGGAAGAGGCTTCCACAGAGGAGGCTATGGACAATCAAGAGGCAGGTTCAATAACGGAGGAAACAACTACCATCACAATTACAATCAAGGCTACAACAACAACAACTGTGAAGGAGGCTTTAGAGGAAGAAGAGGCTACAGTATACAGATGATCAAGAGGATTCGGTATTACTCATGAATATGATATCCAAGTAAGGTAAAGATGATGAGTATCTATTCTATATTGATTTTGGTTGTTCCAATCATGTAGCAGGCAATGTAGCATTATTGTCTGACCTTCAAGAACCCAAAGGAAAGCATGAAGTTAAGAGTTGTGATGACACTAGGCACTCAGTAATGAAGATTGGAAATGTTAAAGCATATGATGGTAACATGAATCTTCTAAGCAGGGTATTGTATGTGCCAACAACCAAGAATCTGATCAGTGTTGGACAGGTTGTTGAGAAGGGTTTACATGTTAGATTCACAAGGCATGGAGAATATGTGGACGAACCTCAACAAGGCTTTAAGAGGATTGTAAAAGGTGAGAAATCTGGTAGACTTTTTACTTTTGAAGTTGAAGATACAAGAAATATTGATCTCTTCAAATATAAGGACCAAACCCTATCTAAATTGGAGGTATGGCATAAGACACTAGGTCATATAAGTGAAAGAACATTGAAGCAAATATGCAGGGATCAGAGTGTACTTGGCATCCCAAATGTGTCCAAGAAATACATGATTTACAAATGTGGAGCATGCCAATTTGGCAAGTCACATAGGCAACCATTCAACAAAAGAGGATACATGTATGAAGACTACTTGGAGCTTGTACACACAGATGTGTGGGGTCCTAGCAGAGAGCCATCAATTTTAGGGTCAAGGTATTATGTTTCATTCATAGATGACTATAGTAGATGGAAAATACTTTATTTTATGAAGCATAAAGATGAAGTTTTCACTTGTTTCAAGAAGTATTTGGCATTGGTTGACAATCAAACAGGTAGAAGTTTGAAGAGGATCAGATATGATGGAGGTGGTGAGTATTTCTCACATAAGTTTGACTCCTTCTTATAGGAAAGAGGTATAAAGAGAGAGATTACAACAAGAATGGGGAGGTGGAGGGAAGAAATAGATAAATAGTAGAGGCTATAAGATCAATGTTGAATGAGAAAAAACTCCCTAATTATCTATGGGCAGAGGTTGTTTCCACAACCACTTACCTAATCAATAGGCTTCCATCCAAGTCTTTGGATGGAATGACACCTTACGAGGCATGGAATGGCATGAGATCTTCTTTAGATCATTGTAAAATATTTGGCTTCATTGCTTATGCACACATACCCTCACATATTAGAGGAAAGTTTGATCCAAAAGCTGAATGGGATGTGACATTTGATGAAAATAACTCCTAGTTTGAGGATGATTGTAGCAAAATAAAGCTACCCTATGATTTGGAGAATGATTTTCCAAATCTGACTCAAGAAGAACCACATACATGAGAGGATGTCAACTCAAAAGATAAAGAAAAAATTGATTTCAAAGCTTGGAAGTCCAGGGGAAAAATAAAGTTCAAACAATTAGAAGACATTCTAGAGTCATCCAATCAAGCACTTAGAAGATCTCAAATGGAGATCAAGAAACATATAATGTATGGCTATGATATGTCACTAGTCACCAAGCATTCTATATATATGGCTAAAGACTTTATGTCAGAGGAACAATCTTCATTTGAGGAAGCCAACAAGAAAGAAGAATGGAGAGAAGTTATGCAGGAGGAAATCAAAGCACTTCAAGAGAATAGTAATTGGGATTCGGTTTGCAAAACTTCCATTCATGAAGGTAATAGGATCTAGGTGGATTTATAAAGTGAAAAAGAATTCAGATGGCACAATAAAGAGGTATAAAGGAAGGCTACTAGAAAAGGGGTCTTCTCAAACCCATGAAGTAGATTATGAGGATACCTTCTCACTTGTAGGCAAGATGCCAACTATCAGAGTTCTAGTAAGTATTGCTACTTCAAAGAATTGGACCTTGTACCAATTAGATGTTAAAAATGCATTCCTTAATGGGTGGATCTTGGAAGAGGTTTACATGGCTCAACCACCAAGATATGAAGACAAAGATAAACCTGATTATGTATGTAAATTTAAAAAGGCATTGTATGGTTTGAAGCAAGCTCCTAGATCTTGGAACCATAGGCTTGTCACATACTTGCAAGATCAATTTTTTATTGTAAGGAAGGCTGATTCTTCATTGTTAATTAAGAAGACTAATTGAGAGGTTATTTATCTATGTGTTTATGTCGATGACATTATCATTATAGGAAATGATGCCAATGGCAGAAGATCAAAGCCTAGATGAAGGAGGAGTTCAAGATCAATGATCTTGGATTGCTTACCTATTTTCTTAGCTTAGAGATTGTTTATATATATTTTGGTGTTTTCATTACTTAGAGAAAGTACATCCATCATATACTAGTTAAGTTTAAAATGGAAAATGCAAAAGTCACAGGTACACCCATGGAATTGAACCACAAACTCAGTACTCATGACGGAGAGCTGCTTGAAGACATTACAGGTTATCAAAGTGTTGTTGGGAGTCCAAATTATGCAACCCTAACAAGAGTGGATATATGCTATGGGGTAAGTACATTGAGTCAATTCATGCATACACCAAGAAAACCTCACATGGAAGCTACCAAAAGGATCTTAAAGTACTTGAAGGGTACCATAAATGAAGGGATATTTTACCCATTCACATGTGGCTTGGATATCAAGCTATACTCTAATGCAGATTGGGCTGGCTCAAAAGATGACAGGAGGAGCACCTCTAGCTACTTATCTTTTGTAGGATCTGAGTTAATTTCATGGTCATCAAAGAAACAATCAAATGTGGCATTGTCATCTACTGAAGCTGAATATAGAGGGCTAGTAAATGCAACACAAGAAGCAATGAGGTTAAAGCTACTCTACTTACACTTGGGGCTACATACATACACTCCAATGATCTTTGGAGATAATACTAGCTCACTACATTTGGCTGCTAATCTTGTATATCATGCAAGGACTAAGCACATTGAAGTGCATTATCATTATGCGAGAGAAAATCTATTTAGAAGGGAGAGACATTTGTTCTATGTATCAACAAATTTGCAATGTGCAGATATGCTAACTAAATCTTTGAATGGAACTAAATTGAACAGGTTCAAGATGATGATTGGACTGTAGGAGATTAGAGAGAATTGACACCCAAACATGTTAGGCTTGAGGGGGAGTTGTTGGTGCAATTAATCCAATCATAAATGCTTGATCACATAAGTTCATTGTGCATTCATGTATTAGCAGATGAATGATCTCTTGTAAAAGATTGATTTTTACCCCTTGTAAAAGTGCATATATGGAAGCACTTACAATTACGAGTTCTTAGGAGAATCTTTCCACAAATCATTTGGTGAGGATTTATGGCAAATCAAATCCTAAAACCTTGGAACACTTTTAGGCAAAGATTCAAAATCAAATTTGAATCTTGGCTCTAACGAAAAGGCTATAAAAGAGGACTACCTAGTCGCGTGAAAAAGTGGGAGACATAACAAAGATTCCAGAGGGATTTCATATGGATTTTGAGCTCACACTATAACTCTACCATTTCCCTCACATTGGCAATCAATGTCAATGTAATCTATGTGCATTAATACATATAGTTTTCTCATATCTCATATCTTCTACTCTGTAATATATCACTCAGAATAGTGAGCTTCTCTGACATGTTTCTCAATTTGTACTTGATCATTTTTAGTGATTCAAGTTAGTATAGATTCACTAGACTGTCTATTTTTTTTCTTAAAAGTTTTGTTTATACTGGCTTAGTCACTCTCGAGTTTTGTGCAAACCATTACCCACTAGTCTCCATACTATTAGTACCTGAAAATGTCGGGAAGCATCTCTGATTTGCTTAGCATCATTCTCTGAGCATAGTTTATCATTTCAAGTGAAATAACTTCCAAACATTAGCTACCCAAGTTAACTAGATATGCCCAAAAGTATTTTACTCAATTGTTCGTAGAGAAAGAGAGCTGTTCATTTCTCTGAGCAAGTGAAGTGACCAAAATAGCAAGTTTTTTGTTCATAATGAAACCCCAACTTATTTGTTTTGACCGGATGATTTGAGGATCATCTTCCAAATTACTTGGGTGATCATTTCTGCTTCCTAGAAAGCTGAAGAGGTCTACTTTGCACTTATCAACTCAGTTTTGGCTGGTGTGGAGCACAAATTTGTAGCACCATCTCATCTCTGGAAGGTGTCCACCATCTCTTGCAACATTTCAAAATAACTTCACTCTGTGTGTGGAAATTTTGATATGAGCTTGCTTCAACCTCTCAACCCCTTATTATAGTGATTGTGCAAGTAATTTTGTCCTTTTATGCCAAACATATATATAGGTTTTGGCTTGCAAATACAAGCATCTTGAAGTGTGTTACAAGTCTAACATAGCTTGACAAGATCTTTTTGTTCAAATTGTTTACATACAATCATTTTTCTTGCATCAAGGTATGGCGATGACTGAAAGCAATGATGTATTCCATATGTTGGTTGTTGAGGACAAGTTTGATGACACTAATTACCTGTTATGGGCACATATGATGCATCATAATTGGCAGAAAAAGGGCTATTGAATATCGTGAAAGGTGTGAAAAACATCCTAGTACACCTAAAACTATAGTTACTGAAGGTGATGCAGATGGTGTTGAAGATAATTACCTTCAAATTCTTGTTCGTGTTGTGGTTCCTACTCCACCTACTTTAGAGCAACTTCATTGGGATGGCATAGATGCTCAAGCACATGCATTGATAGCTTTGTCTCTCAAACATGCCATTATCCCTTGTATTCTCTCTTGCAAAATTGCAAAGGATGCTTGGAATACATTTACAACTTTATACCAAGCAAGAAATGATGCTCCTATTGCTTATATCTGAAAACAATTGGAGAATGATCATATGAGCAAAGGAGATTCTATCGATAATTTTTGACAAAGGTCGAAGATTTGAAGGAACATTTGATTTTTGTTATTGAAGTAGTTCACTTGTGCAAACTATTTTTAATGCTCTTCCGGATTCATATTAGAATTTTGCTTCATTTGAGGATGAAAGGCAATAAAAATTCCTTAACATTTGAGGAGTTGCCACTAATCTTTGCAATGAGAATGAACATGTTTCTCTCGATGAAGCACAAAGTTCAAAAAATTGGATGGCCACTATGCAATCAGAATATGATGATATTGTGAAGAATGGTACTTAGTCTTTATGTGATTTGACTCTAGGAAAAAATGCCATTGGCATTAAATGGGTATTAACGCTAAAATGTAAACTTGATGGAACAATTTGCAAGCATAATTTGAGGCTTGTTGCAAAAGTTCATGATCAAGAGAGAGGCATTGATTTGGATGAGACCTTTTTTCCCACATGGTGAATGACCACTATTTGTAGCATTTATGCACTTGCAGCTCATCATGGTTGGAATGTACATCAGTTGGACATTAAAAGTGCATTTCTGAATGGTGATTTACATGAAAAAGTGTATGCATTTGAACTTCATGGTTTTGTGTAGAAAGGGCATGAAAAGGCATTATATGGTTTGAAGTAAGCATCATGTACTTTGTATGAGAAGATTCATCCCTAATTGATTGCACATGGTTTTGAGAACATTCAACTGAGAACACCTTATATGTTAAGTGTGTAGATGATGTACTTATGATCATCATTGTATATAATTATGACATGTTTCTCATTGGTAAGCATATTGCTGATTTTAAGGCTAATTTGCATGCCTCTTTTGAGATGTCACATTTGGGGCATTTACATCATTGTTTGGGCATTTACGTTATGCAAGTTGATGGGGGAATAGCTTTGTGCTAAACAAAATATATTGAGACGCTATTGTAGCATTTTGGTCTTCAGGATTGCAAACCTATTACCACTCCTGTGGAAACAAGTTTTCGGTTGAGTCTTTATGATGCTAGAGATGCATTTGATGTTGTTCTCTATCAGCAAGTTGTTGGATGCTTGATCTAATTATGCATAACTTGAACTAATATTGATTTTTTGTCTCATAGATGAGCAACTTTATGCATTTCCCAGGTTTCAAGCATTGATAGGCAGTTACGAACATCTTTCGCTATTTGCATGGTGTGGCTATGTGGATTGTTTTATCCCAAGGGGGATGATTACCGACAAATTTACATGTTTTTTCTAACTCATAATGGGTTGTTTGCTATGAAACTTGTGTGCTCACAAATGGTTTTTACTTCATTCTTGGTAGCTCATGAAAGTACTTAGAGAAGTAAGATTAATAGAAATCTATGGTTGAAGATGTTGAAGTTTGGTCTAGTTAACCAACATAAGACCTGCCCCTTAGTTATTGTAGACTTTAATACATCTCATAAGCTTCAAATTGTGGCAATAAAACACTCTATGTGCTTTGGAGAATCACTGAGAAATAAGTGGTTCAAAACATATTGTTTTGCACATAGAGTGCTTTATTGCATCAATTTGAAGCTTATGAGCTGTATTAAAGTCTACAATAAGTACATGGAGTGTTTTATTGCATTGATTTGAAGCTTATGAGCTGTTTGCTATGAACTAATGGTTTTTACTTCATTCTTGGTAGCTCATAAAAGTACTTAGAGAAGTAACATTAGTAGAAGTCTATGGTTGAAGATGTTGAAGTTTGGTCTAGTTAACCAACATAGGACCTACCCTTTAGTTATTGTAGAATTTAATAAAGCTCATAAGCTTCAAATTGATTCAATAAAACACTCTATGTGCTTTGGAGAATCACTAAGAAACAATTGGTTCAAAACATATTGTTTTGCACATAAGCTAGTTGATGGAACTTGCATGGTTGAAACATGCAACTTCAAATGCTCATTTCTTCAAGTGTAATTAAAATTGTATGAATTCCTCTTTGAGGATGGTGGCTTATTGGGTTAAGTAGCTAATGTGCACAAGAATTTGATTTATCAGCAAGACATGTTGTGATTACAAGTTTAGCATTGAGTGGGTGCCATCCTCGACTTTTCAAGAATGTGCAAAGAATGAATCGGAGCACCAAAAGTATATGTTTCTCACAAAGTATAAATACAAAAGATACAAAAACTTATATACATATCAAAGAAACTAATATCTTTCCAATGAGGAACTATTCATAAGCATTAACCTTCTGAGGAGTGAGAAGCATCCTCTACAAGTCTGCTAACTTTGGAGAAGAAGGTGCAGAGAAAAGCAAATAAGGACAAGTAATGAAATCAAACTCATATGAATTCCCTTCTCTCTCTCTCTCTCTCTCTCTCTCTCTCTCTCTCTCTCTCTCTCTCTCTCTCTCTCTCTCTCTCTCTCTCTCTCTCTCTCTCTCTCTCTCTCTCTCTCTCTCTCTCTCTCTCTCTCTCTCTCTCTCTCTCTCTCTCTCTCTCTCTCTCTCTCTCTCTCTCTCTCTCTCTCTCTCTCTCTCTCTCTCTCTCTCTCTTTCTTTGTACAAGTCTATAAAGTGTTTAAATACACTTCTACATATTAATTCTTGAGTTACCATGAATCTTTGATTTGAATTTGAATCTCTAATCCAAGCGCCATTGAGTTAGATGTGATGAACTCTCTTTCCATATAATCTAAGAAAGTGAGGAATCAATTAAAGTTTGATTGAGAATAATTTGAAATGATCTCAACCACCCAACTCATGGTTTTTTGCTTCTCTCACATCCTTAATGAAATTTCTAAGAACTTTGGTACAAGAGATTTAAATCAACTAATGAGTATACAAACAAGTATAAGAAAAAACATATGATTTCCACAAGTCTAAGTTTCCTCCAAGAAGTAATCTTGATTTTTTATCTTTGATAAAATTTATTTTCCAAGCATATTGAGAGCTTGGTGATCTAACATCTCCCCTTCAAGTTAAACATGTTTGAGTCTTCAATCTTTGATTATTTGAATCCTTGCAATTACTTTAAACCTATAAAGTTTAACCCCATCAAGAGCTTTGGACATCATATGTGCCACTTTCTTGTTTGTTAGAACAAATGAGACCTCAACTTTGTTAGATCAACAAGCTCTCAACATGCTTGAAGAAAAAAATTTATCAAAGATATAAAATCAAGATCACTTCTTGGAGGAACCTTAGACTTGTGGGAAATTATATATTTTCTCTTATAATTTGTTGTATACTCATCCATTGATTAAAGTATCTTGTACCATAGTTCTTAGAAATTTCATTTAGTATGTAAGAGAAGACAAAATCCACGAGTTGGGTGGTTGAGATAATTTCAAAACATTCTCAATCAGACTTTTATTGATTCCTAACTTTCCTAAATTATAGGGAAAGAGAGTTCATCACATCTAACTCAATCCTTTGTGGATTATATTCAAACCAAGAGTTATGGGAACTCACAAAGTAATATGCAGAAGTGTATAGAAACACTCTACACACTTGTACGAAAAGAGAGGAGTTAATTCAAATTAGTTTGATTCATTACTTGGCTATTTTTTCTTCTGTGCACCTTCTTCTCTAGTCTTTACACTTGGAAAGATTGGTTCTCACTCCTCAAAAATCTAATGCTTATGAGTAAGGTCTCATTGGAAAGATGTTATTGTATACCTTATGTGTAAAAAGTCTTGTATCATTTATCAAAGATTAAGACTTGTTGATATTAAGGTTACAATTGAGTTATGTCTTGCTCATAAATTTAGATCTTGTGCATAATAGCTACTTAACACTATCAGCCATCATCCTCTTTGAGGAATTTAGTCAATTTTAATGAAGCAAGAAGCATTGTGCATTTGAAGGTGCATGTTCCAACCACAATAAGTACATTTTATGGACTAGCTCATGTACAAAGTTATCTATTTTGAATCGATCTTTTCTTAGTCATCTTTCAAAGCACATAGAGTGTTTTATTGCATCAAATTGAAGCTTATGAAGTGCATTAAAATCTCCAATATCTAAAGGTCCTTTGTTGGTTAGCTAGGCCAAACTTCAACATCTTCAATTTCCACTAATCTCACTTCTCCAAGTACTTTCATTGGTCTCAGAGCTACTTCAAAATGGATGATGGTTTTCCTTCCATGATTGAGAAGATTGATAGGAACAATTATGATTCTTGGAAAATCAAAATGGAAGCTTATTTGCAAGGTAAAAGTCTTTATGGAATTGTAGCAGGTGATGAAGTTATTCCTACTCTAAGATCCAAAGAAGGACCTACATAAGAAGAAATTGAGAAGCTTACATTATGGTGTACAAGAGATGCACTTGAGAGATTCTTCTCTGTTAGCACCAAAGCTAGGAAGAATCACTTATGGAATGAGTTCAACCAAGTGAAGAAGACACAAAAGCCAAAAATCATAGATTTGTTCACTTAATTCAAGGAGGTTTTAGGTTAATTGGCTTCAATTGGAGAATTGATTGAAGAAGAGGCTATCATGATGCATATCCTAAATGGTATTAGGTTTGACAAGCAATGGAAATCATTTACAACTACTTATGATCTTATTATGGATGTGTTGAAACTTGACTTCAACATGTTTCTTGGAAATCTCTTCAATCAAGAGGCCAAAAAAAAAAATTAAGGAAGGTAATTTTTACTGAGGTAACTCTAGAAGTGCTCTTTATGCAGATAAGAAGAGTAAAGGAACGAAGAGGAGGATGATGATGAAGAAATCTCCAAATCCAACTATGCAAGCAAGTGGAAAGGGAAGAAGAAATGAGAAAAACAAGACAAAGATAAAGGAAAAGAGAGCCAACCTTGTATAATTTGTAATAAGACCAACCACACCACTCAAAATTGTTGGTTCAATGGAAGAACACAGAAAGGAGGAGGTAGAGGTGGATTTGGTAATACGAAAGCCAGAGGCAGACAAAACTACAACAAAAATAATAGAAACACCCCAATAGAAGGGACTACAAAAACTAGTTAGAGGATCAATCACATGAAGATTCATTACTCCGAATGAATCTGAGTCATAAATAAGGTAAAGAAGATGAGAATTTGTTCTACATAGATTCTAGTTGTTCAAACCATGTTGCAGGCAATGTTTCTCTTCTACTAGACTTGGAGGAACCCAAGCATAAGAATGATGTAAAAATAGGGGGTGATATCAAATACAATGTGGAAAGGATTGGCAATGTCAAAGCTCCCAATGGCAGATCAAATATTTTGAGTAAGATTCTCTATGTACCCACTATTACTAAAAACTTAATAATTATAGGTGAAACAGTTCAAAAAGGCTTACAAGTTTGGTTCGCCCAACATGGAGCTTATGTGGAGGATCTATGTGAAGGCTTCAAGAAGATAGCCAGAGGTGAGAAGCATGGTAGACTCTTCACATCTTAAGTGGGAGAAACTAGAAATATAGCTCTATTCAATTTTGGGTCTCAAACCCTAAGTGAGCTAGAAGAGTGGCATAAGAGACTTGCTCATGTGAATGAAAAAAATTTGAAGGATATATAAGGATCAAAGTGTTCTAGGGATCCAAAATATTTAAAAGCAACACATAATCAATAGGTGTGATGCTTGTCAACTTGGGAAGGCACAAAGGCTATATCCACATCAATCTTTTGGACTTGAACACACTGATGTGTGGGGACAAAGTCAAGAATCTTCATTAGCAAGTACTATGTATCTTTTGTTCATGATCACAATAGATGGAGAGTTCTAGAATTCATTAAGAATAAGAGTGAAGTGTTTGAATGCTTCGAGAGGTATCTAACACATGTGCAAATTCATACAGATATATCATTAAAGAAAATTAGATCTGATGGAGGGGGAGAATACTTCTCCAAAGATTTTGATGAGTATTTGGAGG
>CM035444.1:71123494-71255994 GCA_020310875.1 Ceratopteris richardii
AGCTCATGTATATCTTGGTTGAGCAAGAAGGAGCCTAATGTGGCCACTTCTAGTTGTGAGGCTGAGTATAGCGTAGCTTTCACAGCGATTGTTGAGTGTGTGTGGCTCATACACCTTATGGCTGATTTGGGTGTTGATCAATCCTCTACCACCACCATCTTCACTGACAGCCAGAGAACATTGGTAGTTGCAAAGAACCCTATGTTCCATGCTCGCAACTAAGTGTTGGGAGAGATGGATGGATACCTCAACGAAGTGAGGTGGTACTGCTAAAACCTGCTTTGTACTATCCCTGATACACTTTAGAGTTATAAAGTAGGCCCTTTTTGCTTGCAAATGATACCAAAAAAGTACCTATGTACTTTGCAGTTGATTTTTGAAACAATTAATCCAAAACATACTAGTTCAAGAATAGCTAGTCATGAAAAACTTGCTATTTTAGTCCATATACCTGCTTCCTTTTTTACTCAGAGCTCAGAGTATAGTAACAATTGATAAAATTCCTTTTGAGGGAATTCAATTAGCTTAGATAGCTAACGGTTGCAAGTGGAATCATTTAAAATGATCAACTGTGCTCTGAGAAATAACTTTAGCGAATTAGATCTTATCCCCGACTTTTTAGGGAACAACCAGTAGATGACCAGTGAGCACTTCGAAGATGATTTCTCCTAGATGCCTAAACCGAATGTTTTGAAATTTTGATATTGTAAAGCAAACTTCAAGTTGGTTCCAACAAGCCAAAGATTATGTAAAATGGTTGAGTATTCACTGAGATATGACGAGAAGAAGTTGACTGTTTTGAGTAGTCATAGCAAAGAAGTAGACAGAGATGTTCAATGAGCTATATGTATTTTAGAACTTGATTGTACAAAGTCATTGGCAGTGTAATGATGCTCAATGATGATGAACTGAGTGAGTATGGTGTGATCTATGCTAGCACTACAAATGATCAAGGAATGAGCTCAAAATAAGGCACACTACCCTGCGAGAGTTTACAAGGTCTTTTATAAGTATTTCTTCTAAGTTTGAATTTTGAATTCAAACTTGGATCCAATCAAAAATTAACTCCACTAATTTAGGAGATATTCCTTCAATTTGGAGACATAGCTAATATTCTTCCTAACTCCATGAGATATAAGCTTTTATAAGATTCTCCAAGGAATTAATCTTTTACAATGGTAAATGATCAAGTAGTTACAAACTATAGTTCACATGAATCATCAAGTGCTAGTTCCACACATTATCTTCCATGCTAAGCCAAATGTGTAGGCTTGATCATTTACACCAATAGAGCCTGCTCAAGCCAAACATGGCTTGCATTTCTTCATCAATCATCTTGAATATCCTATAATCCAATCATGGTTTTAAACCTGCAAAGTTTAGTACCGTCAAGTGCTTTGGTTAACAAATCAACACACTACATATTTGTAGATATATATGCTATTTGAAACTCTTTGCTCAAGAGTTTCTCTCTAACATAGTGATAGTGCACTTCTATATGCTTAGTTCTTGCATGATAAATGGGGTTGGCTGCAAGATGCAAAGAACTAGTGTTATCACCAAAGATCATTGGTGAATGAATGTGAAGTCCCAAATCTGAGTAGATCAACCTAATCCAAATAGCTTCTTGTGTAGCATTTGCTAATCCCCTGTATTCAGTATCTATTGAAGATAGAACAACAGTTGGTTGCTTTTTAGAAGACCATGAGATGGGTTTATCACCTACAAAAGATAAATAACCAGAAGTACTTCTTCTATCATCCTTACATCCTGCCCAATCTGCATCTGAGTACAGTATATGGGAAGTAAAGATCTTGATTTTGAGTACCTTTGAGGTACTTCAAAATTCTTTTAGCAACTTCCAAGTGAGGTGCTCTAGTTTT
The DNA here is from genome assembly GCA_020310875.1 of Ceratopteris richardii. Classification (NCBI taxonomy): domain Eukaryota; kingdom Viridiplantae; phylum Streptophyta; class Polypodiopsida; order Polypodiales; family Pteridaceae; genus Ceratopteris; species Ceratopteris richardii. The sequence goes on from CM035444.1 coordinate 71,125,378, forward strand.
ATGCATGAATTGGCTCAGAACACTTACTACATAACATATGTCAATCCTTGTTAATGTTGCATAGTTTAAGCTCCCAACTATGCTTTGATAACATGCAATGTTTTTAAGCAAATTACCTTCAAGAGCACTCAATTTATGATTTACCTCCATAGGGTTGCTAACTACTTTTGCATCCTCCAAGTGGAACTTCTTCAACATGTCGTACACATATTTCCTTTGACTGATGTAGATTTCAGAGTTAGTGTATACCAACTCAAGTCCAAGAATTATTTCCAAAACCCTAGGTCACTGATCTTAAACTCTTGCATTATTTGGTTTTTGATTTTTTTGATGCCATTGGCATCACTACCTATAAGAATGATGTCATCCACATATACACATAAATATATCACTTCTGAGTTACTCCTCTTGACAAACACAGAAGAATATGCTTTGCTCATCATGAATCCTTGTTCTTGAAGATAGGTTGGCAGCGTATGGTTCCATGGCCTAGGTGCCTGCTTCAAACCATAAAGAGCTTTCTTTAATTTGCATACATAATTTGCCTTTCTTGGATCTTCATAGCCAAGAGGTTGAGCCATGTAAACCTCTTCTAAAATCCACCCATTGAGGAAAGCATTTTTCACATCTAGTTGATACATATTCCAATTTCTAGATGCAGTTATACTTACCAATACTCTGATGGTTGGCATCTTAGCCACTGGTGAAAAATTTTCTTCATAGTCTAGTCCATGGGTTTGTGCAAAACCCTTAGCCACAAGCCTAGCTTTGTACCTGTTTATGGATCCATCTGAGTTCCTTTTGATTTTTTAATCCACCTAGAATCAATTACCTTCATTGATGCTTTCTTAGGTACTAGCTCCCAAGTGTCATTCTCTTGGAGTGCTTCTATTTCTTCATCCATAGCCTCCTTCCATTCTGCTTTGGTACTTGCTTCTTCATATGAAGAAGGTTCTTCAAGTGATGAATCCTTAGCAAGATAAATAGAATGCTTAGTGACTAATGAAGTATCATACCCATACCTAAATGGCTTCTTACGCTCTCTTTGTGATCTCCTTAAGGCTTGGTTGGATGACTCAGGTATGTCCTCCAACCTCTTCATCTTGGCCTTGCCTTTTGATTTCCATGCTCTAAACTCTTCCAAGTTGATGGTGTCCTCATCATCTAATTTGATGTCTTCAATTGTGCTTGGCTCCTCCTTGGTGAGGCTTGGAAATTCTTCTCCCAAGTCATATGGCAATTTGACCTTCCTGCATTCACTTTCAAACCAAGAGTCATTCGCATCAAACAAAACATCTCTACTGACCATAAATCCTTTGTTGGATGGATTATAAATCTTGTACCCCTTTTGATTTGTATCATACTGTATGAAGATGCATTTCTCTACCTTATGGTCTAACTTACCTCTGGTTTGAGATGGAACATGCACATAAGCAACACAACCAAATATTCTATAATGTTCAAGTGATGGTCTCCCACCATTCCATGCCTCATAGGGGTTCATCCCATCAAGGGACTTAGAGGGTAACCTGTTAATAAGATAAGTGGCAATAAAAACAGCCTCTACCCACAAGTAATTAGGCAACTTCTTTTCATTTAGCATAGATCTAGCTACTTCCACAATCAATTTGTTCCTCCTCTTTGCTACTTCATTTTGCTCAGGAGTATATCTAGTTGTGATCTCTCTCTTGATACCTCTGTCTTGAAAAAATGCATCAAACTCATTGGAGAAGTACTCACCTCCTCCATCTGACCTTATCCTCTTTAAACTCTTTCCTGTTTGATTTTCCACAAGTGCAAGATACTTTTTGAAACAATTGAACACTTCATCCTTATGTTTCATAAAATACAAGATAGTCCACCTACTGAAATCATCAATAAATGTTACATAGTACCTTGAGCCTAAAATTGAAGGGTCTTTGCTTGGTCCCCACACATCTATGTGGACAAGTTCCAAATAATCCTCATGCATATAGCCTTTCTATGTGAAGGGTAACCTGTGTGATTTATCAAACTGACATGCACCACATTTATAGATGATATGTTGCTTGGATACATTAGGTATCCCAAGTACACATTGATCTCTACATATCTGCTTCAATGTTCTCTCACCAACGTGTCCTAGTCTTTTGTGTCATATCTCTAAATCAGACAAGGTTTGATCCTTAGAATTATAAAGTGCAATGTTTCTAGTCTCCTCAAGCTCAAATGTAAACAATTTTTCCACTCTCTTTCCAACACTCATCAAATATAGTAGGTACATAAATAACTATGCTCAACAGATTCCTATTCCCATCGGAAGTTTTGACATTTCTTACCTTGACAACTGAATGTTTGGTATCATCACCTGTCTACACTTGGTGCTTTCCCTTGGGCTCTTCAAGATCAGAAAGGAGAACTATATTCCTTGGTACATGGTTTGAACAACCTGAGTCAATATAGAAGAGGTGCTCATCATTCATACTTTGTTTTGAAGTCATGTTCATAATGAGAAGAGAATCCTCTTGATCCTTTGTATAGTTGTTGAAGTCTTTTCTTGATTTGTATCCTCCTTGATAATTGTTGTTGTAATTGTTGTTGTAGCCATGGTTGTAACCTTGATTATGATTGAATCTTCCTCTTGATTGTGAGTAGCCACCTCGTTGGAATCCTTTTCCTCTCTGGCTCTTGAACTTCCTATAGCACTCATCTATTGTGTGATTAGACAATCCACATATATAGCATGGGTAAGAGTTGAAAGGTCTCCCCCTACCTTGCTTACCTCCTGCCCTTTCCTCTTGAATTCCTACCTCTCCCTGCATAGTTAGCTTGAGAAGTAGCACCTTCATCTTCAAATGTTTTGCTCCTTCCTTTATCCTTAGATTTTCCTTTATCTGTATAGAGGACAGAAGAATTGTTAACTCTTGATGGTTCACCATTTTTGTTGAGCATGGCTTCATGGGTGAAGCGTTGCCCCATGAGAGTGGTTATCTATCTATCTATCTATCTATCTATCTATCTATCTATTTATCTATATATATGTCTATCTATCTATATATCTATGTATCTACCTATATATATATATATATATATATATATATATATATATATATATATATATATATATATATATATATATATATATATATATATATATATATATATATATATATATATATATATATGTGTGTGTGTGTGTGTGTGTGTGTGTGTGTGTGTGTGTGTGTGTGTGTGTGTGTGTGTGTGTGTGTGTGTGTGTGTGTGTGTGTCTTCCTATCAATATCTCGATCAATATATATATATATATATATATATATATATATATATATATATATATATATATATATATATATATATATATATATATATATATATATATATATATATATATATATACATATACATATCTATGTATCTATCTATATTATGGTTGTAGATAACGGTTTATGTGTTCTCTGACCTCGAACTCCTTCAACAACACATGTGCAATCAATTCAAGAACCATGGAGAGATCATCTTACAAATTTCCTCAGCTAGGTCTGAGTATCTGCATAATCCTTTCTCTATACTCTCTTCTAAGTTTTTGAATAGAAGGTTCACACCAAAATTCCATGTGGCAAGTGATGCCAAGCCTGCTGACTTAAGGAGTGGTTCACACCCCAAATCATAATAAGTGAGATTTTCTTTCCTCTTAAAAACATTCTCCTCTACAAAAGTGTACATGAAATGTTTGTATGGTAGAAGAAAGTTCTTAGACTCCATTTAACCCCATGTACTACTAGTACATGGTCATCTTTGTGTGTTTTGTTTCCTCGTATCCATGCCCTTGAGAAGCCTCATGTGAAATCATTAATGCCTATTATCTCCCATATACATATAGCTTCCTATTACCACTCCCATAAAAAACGCATAATCCAAATGACCTCAATCCATATAATATAACTTGGTTGGAGCAATAATATGAAAGGTAAGTGTAAAATGCCAAGCTATGAAGGATCATCCATAGGCAATGGAGATAATGAATCATATAATCCTCTAAAATGTAGAACAAATTCCCATAAAATTTGACTCCAAACCCATCTAGGACTAAATGACAGATTTGCCCTCTTGCCACTCTAGGTCATCCTAACCTTCAATGTACTCACAAGTAATATTTTTGGTCTAAGATACATTGATTCCTATGCCAATCGATCATCTAGCTCACAAATAAGATTACTTTGGTATTAAAATAAAATCTCTACATTCCACTATCAAAGAAGTCCTTTCTTTGTTATCCAAAAATTATTGTACTAAGTTTTATTAGAAGAGCATCAATGGTAAAGTGAAAACATTATTGTTTTCTCTTCCCTCTAGTTTTCAATGCAAAGCATTCCTTCGTGAGGTTTAGATAATCCATAAGTACCCATTCTCCTTATTGACGCTCAATTATCTTCCTCATGATGAAGCAACAACTAAAAGTTGTGTAGCCCAATAGGTCAGATCTTTCATTGCCCCCTAAAAATCCTGAAGAGAGAAGTCATCACTGCATCCCTAGTCTCTATAATGCCAACAACTAAAACTCCTCATCTAGTCGCAGACCATAATTGGGAATAATAACCACTCTCCTAGAGTCGTCAAATGCGGCTCAACCTAGCCACCATGGTTGAATGATCTCTCTCTTGTTCTTCGATAGAAGAGTGCCACTCCTATCTAGAAAATATTAAAATGAGAAAGTGAAATTTATGTCTCTCTAATCTCATCTAAGAAAGATCTCTAGTAGTGGAATCGATTCCACTTTTCTTTTCCCCTTGAGAGATATTTTGTTGAATCCATTTTCTCTACTCATCCATAATTGAGAACATGTACATAAGTTCTCCATGTTTTTCCTTTCAAAATAGTGGAGAATCAAACTCCCAAATGAAGGAAAATTACAGTAAAAAGTAGAGTAATTAAATGTTTAAGTAGAGTGATAGTTCTACTCCTCACATTTAAACATAAAGATGTCAGTGAATACCTCTGCATATCTAGTAGAAATCATACTCAATGAGGGTTGAATTTTATTTCCTTTCACTAGAGAAACTACTGCATATCTAGTAGAAATCATACTCAATGAGGGTTGAATTTTATTTCCTTTCACTAGAGAAACTACCTGATTTTTCTTTAGGAATAAATCATACTTAATTTTCATCCTCAAAATCATATTTTCTTTTCCTTTATCTCTTTTAAATAAGAGGATGTAAAGTGGGATCTCCCCCTTTTGTAAGATCTCCTTTCTTTAAAAGAGACATTTATGAATTCATTTGCTTGTCCCTTCTATAGAACTAATGCATAATCCCTCATTATATACATTTTCATAAAGGTGGAGAAATAAACTCCCAAAAAGAATAAAGGATTATGTGGTGAAGATTCGAGAATCAAATTCCTTACGAGGGTCAAAGCCCTCTTCTAAAATAGCTCAATGATATGATAAATGTGTATCCATAGTAAGCCTATTGAAAATAACCCTCTTCCTAAGTACCAAGACTACGTCTCATTACCTTTTTGTGTATCCCAATATATGTGTATTGGGTACCCCAAATATTTCTCACTGAGGGATCTATGTCTAAATCATAGAGCTAGTGCCCTAACTATGGCCTTCCTAATCATCACTCGAATCACATTAGCACCCGTGGATGCTCTCTCATGAAACCCATCTCTCTAATCCCTTCTAATTGGTTTCCTTAGTAGTTAGTAGAAATGCTTCAGTACTTACTCAAATGATGTGCAACAATGAAACTAGTCACTCTTTGGGCATACCTCATGATATCCTATAGTCTCCTTATCATATCTTGAGACTCTTTTGAAGGTAAGTAGAACTTTAGTAAATTGGAGATGATCATATATATCTTTGATAATCCCAAGACCTATAAGATTTCTTGTGCACATTCTTAATGGTGAAGGTGTATCTCCTTCCCCTTAGCAATCCTGTGGTCTGAATCCATAAAGAATATTTTTTGGGATCCAACAACTAATGAAATTGCCTTAACTATGAAGCTTTGATGGTGATAAATTCATAAGATTCGTGTGTTACAAGCATGATTACGATTTACTGATGTTTACAGTGTTAGCACGCCATGAAATTCTACCTAAAGATAAGTGTGTATATAATGGCATCACAAGGGGAAAAATCCAGTAGCATTTTCTCAAGGAAATGGAACTCTAAAAAGTTTTAACGATATCATAAGCATAAGGCTTTCTGAGCCTATGGCACACATGCCATAAAACAACAACATAGGGCTTTGCAAACCCATGGCATACATGCCATATACTCAAGCATCAAGCTCCATAACCTCCAAAAAAACATAGCATGTTTGCAACAAAATCTTTGTTGCATATTCTCTTAATTGCCTACAATTACATTTCTTGCAAATCATTAAACAAGCGTATTTTTGGCAAGTGGATCTATCTCTTAAAATTAAAATTGTGATCAACTTTTATGAATGTATTTCAATCACATATCCATGCATGTATATGCCAACATGCCAAAACATAAACCATAATGCCTAAAGATATAAGCCATACATCCTTGAATGGCTTGATGGTATCAAATCATGTCCCAAAATATCAGATATGGTGATAATGATTTTAAAAAGTGATACAAATATGCCCAAAATGTATATGTAATCCATGTCAAGGCTTGGAAACAGTTCTCAAGATCAAATAGTTGTAAAATATAACATACGTCATATGTAAATGCTTAGAAGTGAAATCACTTCAAACGCGTTCCTCATTTGCAAGATATCGCTTCCAGAAGGTAGATATGAAAGTAGATCTTGTGCTCTTCGAAATGAATCATAACATGTCCAATTTGGAGTTTCATAAGTCAAGTTATGGCCCCTACAAGTATGACATGCCAAACTAGTCAACTAGTGGAGGGCTAGAAAAAGAGAAGAAACTAGACAACTAGTGGAGGGCTCTCTTCCATCATGCAAATCCATAACCATGAGACTGTATTATATGAAGAAACTTTAACATGTTTTTCACATTCCCAAATCCCTTTTTTTCATATGTTAACCTTCTCTCGAAAAGAGGCATAAACAAAGATTTTTACCTTCTTGCAAAAATGCTAAATAGAAGGTTCTGGCTAGCTTATAATCCTTTTCTAATATATTTCTTGCTTGCTTTTTTTAATTCCTTATCATAATAAGGATACTATACTTCATATCTTTATCATTTTTTCCATGAGAATTTACACTTGAAAATTGGTCCAAAAAGAGCAGAAATGGGGTCTTTTAGGACGAAAATGACCTCTTTAACTCGTTCATTTCATGAATATAATGATTCCATAGCGACTTCTATATTAAATATTCTCAATATGCTTGTTTCTACCCACCAATCCATACCTAATGCAGCTCCTTTTACCTCCCCCAAAATGGGAGTCCACTGATCTTAAGTGCTGGAATTTTTCTCATAAAGTAATCGAAGGGGGTCTTGTGGAGCCTCAAACTCCCATCCGAATGAAGATTTTTGTGATATTTCAACTCTCCATAAGATTTTATATGGCATAATCCAAGTGTGTATTATTCATCTCTAAGAATTATGCTCAAAATCTCTCTTTTGCCTCTTGAATATGCGTATTTTGTCAATTTTGGCTGTTGGAATTTACTTAAAACTGAAGGAAAGGGGAGCTTTGGAGATATCTAAAGCTGACCTTCCTCTATATTTTCTGGAGTTCATTAGCTCCACTTGAAAATACATATCCTACACTAGATATACACCATTCCCCCCAAATTTGGTTTTCCCAAACCCTTTGTTTTCATTCTCCAAAATGGAGATCTTGTAAGAATAGAGAGCACTAGTACCTTTTTGTGAGCTTATGGAAATTACCTCTTTCTTTCTCCCATATTGCACATGTAATAATCGGATGCCCATATCGATATTATTCATCATACTTGCTCTTATCTTCCATCAATGCGTGGGCAACAGCAATCACGGTTGTGCACCTAACAAAAGGTTTCATCATCATCTTAGAGGCATGATGGGTTGGATACACCATGTGCCTACCATACTAGTGGTGTGGGTTCAATCCTTTCCTTTACCACACTTCCAAAAGTGTTCAAATCCTCCTCTGAGTGGTAGAAAACCTCTTACCTTCCACTCCGAACTCAAACTCCTTCAAGAGCACATGCAATCAATTCAAGAACCACACAGATCGTCCTGTGAAATTCCTCCCAACCACGTCTGAGTATCCTCACAATCCCTTCTCTATACTCTCCTACCTTTCTTAATAGAAAGTTCACACCAAAAAGCCATATGGCAAGTGATGTCAAGCCTCCTTACCTAAGAAGTGGTTCACACCTCAAATCATAGTATGTGACAATCTATGTATTTGTTTATCTATCTATCTATCTCCAATCACCTATCTATATGCATATCCATCTATGTGTACATATGTACATGCATGCATGCATGCATGCATGCATACACACACACACACACACACACATATATATATATATATATATATATATATATATATATATATATATATATATATATATATATATATATATATATATATATATATATATATATATATATATATATATTAATCTATAAACCTATCTATCCATATATCTACCCACGTACGTACCTATGCATCTACATACGTACCTACGTACGTACTTATGTACCTACGTAAGTACCTACATAAGTACCTACATACCTATGTATGTACCTACATACAAACATACATACGTACATACATATCTACATACGTTAGTAGTCAGGTAGGTATGTAGGTACCTAAGTATGTAGGTACATTGGTAAGTACATACATCCATGCATCCATATATGCATACATGCATGCATCATGCTCACATTCATGCGTACATGAATATATATATATATATATATATATATATATATACATACATACATACATACATACATACATACATACATACATACATACATACATACATACATACATACATACATACATACATACATACATACATACATACATACATACATACATACATACATACATACATACATACATACATACATACATACATACATACATACATACATACATACATACATACATACATACATACATACATACATACATACATACATACATACATACATACATACATACATACATACATACATACATACATACATACATACATACATACATACATACATACATACATACATACATACATACATACATACATACATACATACATACATACATACATACATACATACATACATACATACATACATACATACATACATACATACATACATACATACATACATACATACATACATACATACATACATACATACATACATACATACATACATACATACATACATACATACATACATACATACATACATACATACATACATACATACATACATACATACATACATACATACATACATACATACATACATACATACATACATACATACATACATACATACATATATATATATATATATATATATATATATATATATATATATATATATATATATATATATATATATTATATTATATTATATTATATTATATTATATCTGATTATGCCATCCCGTGAGGCATCTGGATCATAGAAATGGACAGACATCCTTTGATATGCCCAAATCTTCGACGCACAACAGGGGCATCGAATTCAGTGTCTCCCCATCCCCCCGTTAAATATTATTCTCGGAGAAAAAAAAGCCTTTCTGTAGGCACAGACTTCATACGCTATAGGTTTCTTCGTGTTTCATAAATATCCTTGTCGTACACAATTCTTTTGCCATGATTATACATGTAAAATCACGTACGTAGCTCTCGACCTGCTATGTCAGAGGGAACAAACACAGGGTAGTACTCACTGTTTGCACGTCCTATTGAATTCTCTTCCGTTCTCTGTTTCGGATCTTGAAAAGAATGTCCTTCCGATTACACCATATTTTTCTTGATGGTCTTTAATGTCCATGTCCCATTGTTCTAGTGGTTGAGTCTTTCGTCCCTTGAGCCTTGAGGCAAGTCTCCGGAGTTCAATCCCCAAGCTGATCATGTAATGGCTTTGTAATGGCTTTGACCAATCTAAACCAGTTAAAACTGGTTGTAATTTTGTATAACCCTGCTTCGTGGGATACGAGAGCTCCTGCGATACTATATTGAAAAAAAACTCTCCCTGAGGAGAGCACTCTGTGAACTATGGCTTTCTAGGTTGCATACACATTTTCCACTCCACCACTATAATCTTACCTTGTAAATCCGTAAGGAGAAAGCAACCATATGACTTTCACAACGGGCCGCATTGAATTTCATTGAAACCTCTCCTAGGTTATGAAAGCCATTTAGTATACGTGAAAAGTTTTTCTTGCTGCATAACATGTCCAAGTCAACAAGATATAAATAAAATCAAATCATTAACAGCTGAATGAATATCTGCACAACAGTAGCACCTGTAGCACGAACTTCTATCGTGATCGATGCATGAGGCTAACCAGGGAAAATAAGCTGGTTCTATTCTCTTGGAATGTAGCTATTTAAATGTCTATTTTCTTACAAAATGTAAATTCCGGTTCACGAACATTCTGTACAACGCATCATGATGATGGCGCATACAGATTGAATCGAATTATTAACAGCTGAATAAATGGATATTCGCACAACAGCATCGTAGCACCAGCTCTTCATATGATCCTTTGCATGAGGCTAACCAAGGGGAAAAAAAAATTCTGGTTCCATTCTCTTTCAATGTAGCTATTCGAATGTCTGGTTTAATAAAAGATTGTAAAATTGGGTTCCAATCACCTTCCGGAAAACGCATTCAGGATGACAGATTAGTGCATGAGTACAAAGAGCTCCCACATATCCTCAGGCTGTTAGCTCATGTAGACATGCACCTTGCGTGGCCCCAAACAGCGTTTACCATGACATGGATCATGGCATTGAGCTGCTGAAGTGGAGAATAATGAGTGCAGGACCAGCTATACATAATGCTCATGGAGAACGGCTAAAAAATTATCACTGACCTAGTGGCAATATCACTTATTCATGAAGAGATCAATATACCGGCCGATGCATGGTATATCTACAATTCGTCCATCCGCATGAGCCTAATCCCAAACGGGAAACCCATACTGTGTGATTGAGCATGTTTGTTGAAAGCTCCAGCTTATCGACTTCGTGTGAAGAAAACTTAGAGCGACTTGTTGGGAGGTAGATAAAAGGATATTCCATTGCGTGCGTAGTCAGACTTCTTCTTTCCCTTTTTCCGACATTTGATGAGACAGAAGGCATCCTCGTCGTATTGCTTATCAGGCATGAGATTCATGTTTCTGTGTCTTTGGCTTGGAAACCCTCGAAATATGTCTCATATAGAATGCTCTGACATGAGGCATAAATCTTTCACTCAACTTGATGTTGATGAAAAATATACAGCGATATGCTACCAAGTTTACAAAGACCATGGCACAATCCCACCATTTGTTCCAGCTCAAGTCAATCTGAAAATTCTCCCGGAGTATCTGTTCCCCTTTCAGGGGTGGGCTCAACCCATCTCTGCTTCCAAAATCAAGTCCAAGGAGATCATTCTTATATTGACCCTGAGTAAAATATCAATACCATCATCAACAGAAAAAAAAAAAAAGAGGATATAACAAGTAACATCGTTGATACGGGGCAAATTCGAAGTCATTATGAAGAAATACTAGTGTCTGTAGATATATATACTTTTTGCCAATCTCATCTTTAAAGGCGCTAACTAACAACGCTGCATCTTCAGGAGTATAAGAAACTCACGAGTTTTGGAAGTTCTAGGGCTCAACAAAAATCCTGTCTTGTTCAAATTTGGATGTTCAAGGGTTTAAATGGTACATTGTGTCCAGGCTTACCGGCTGTGCAATCTAATTCTAGGATATTTGATACTTTCACACTTTCAGGTTGAGGGTGGTTGATATTTAACAATACAAGTGTTTTATTCATATATCATTCTCACCATACAGAATAGAATATTTAAATCCACTTAGATGTTAACTCTAGATCAAGAAAACCTTCTCATTCTGCATTATCTCTCCTTCCCTTGGCCCTCTGCATCCCATCTTGCCGTGCTCATAGCAAAATAGAGAGAAAACAAATAAACACGAATATAATTTGACATTTAACAAGTTGTACCTGCAGAGCCCAATAATTGAAACTTATATATGACATGGGGTATCTCCAAACGATTTTGGGTAGATCATTAGGCAATCGAAAAAATCCAGCCACCAGCATAAAGATTCCCTGAAGAAGCTCACATGAGAAGCCAGGCAGGGAAGGAACAACACTACAAGATCAAGATAAACATATGCATGCTACCAGTTCCACTTACCAAAATTCCTGCACCTGTAATGATACCCATGAGGAAGTTGGGCACAACACTGGCTACTGCCATCATAAGACTTTCAACAACTCCTACACAGCCAAAAAGCCCCACCACAAAGAAGGCATAATGGCTAAAACCAGGATGAAGACCTGCCATATAATAGCAGATGGTTCCAGCAGCTACCGCAATAATGAACAGATATGGAAGAGAAGATAGCGTGTTCCCAATCACAAAGGCAAGTACTCCATAGTGCCCATTCAGTCTTTCTCTCTGAAAGACCTGGAGATACAATCAGAACAACACAGTTCTTCATACTTGAAAACCTTCTTAGCGTTAGAAGCATGTGAGCCACAGCAATCAAATCTTTGAGGCTGCTAAGGAAAAGTACTTGAAAAATAGAAGCCATTGTTTATATTGCAGGTCATTAAAGAACTAAATTAAATAGGGTGAGAAATAACTGGTTTTGCACTCATGTATACCATACAGATGGCATATAAAATCCCCCACTAAATCACATTCAGAGTATTGGTATCTCAGAGTTCTTGAGGGTTATTGCACCGAAAAACAACACTTCAAACAATTCCAGAATTACCGATAACTAGTTCCTCCTGATGGACCATTGTGGTTGGAATATGGTTGCGAGAGTGACAATACTGACCTATTTCTTTAACTGACATGAACAAATCATCTCATTGAAACATTTTGTAGCAGCTCATTGAAATTTCTGGTGGCAGACATTGACCCAAACATACTTCAGGGCAATTAAATCAGGATTAGAAAGGATTTTTCTAAATGTCCTTTCATAAGCAGCTCCTTAATCTGTAAATTAATGTCCTTCCCACCAAGAACATGCATCTACTTATAGGCATTGTCCACTCCTATTCCAGGATGTAGTTTCAGACCTAGGTAAGGCTGTAATTTATTGCCTTTAATATTGCAATGATGCCATTTATGGTCTCATTTTCTGCCCAAGTTAAACTTGAGGTTCTTTCTACATTTAACTAGGATTCTTCACATCTTAGCAGAGACTGCAACATCAATGTACTGATCTAGTTATTTACTTTAAAATGTAACTTCAGTCAACACATTAAATAATTATGGTTCAATTCATAAGCTTCTAGTGCATCCACTTAAGGCCAAATTTACAAAAGCACCGATACCTTCATGTCTTCAATGAAAGATGGAAATCCTCCTATCGACATAAAAGTTACAAAGCCAGATACAAATGAGGCACAAGATCCCCTGGCCTGCAAAGAGCAATAAGATTGCCTCAGTTTCAGAAAGCAATTCAATTCACACATCAAAACAATATCAGTAATTAATAGATTGAAATGCCACCCATCACGTACCATGATAGCATTGTAGCTTGTACCCACATTGAAGTAAATGGTGCCAACACATATAGCAACGGATATATAAATGAATAGCCTGAGCCAGTAGTAGCCAATGTCTCTAGTCATGTTTATGAATGATCTTTTAGTCAGTACCCACGATTGCATAAAATAGCTTGCTTGAGAGCCCATAGAGTCCAATATTGTACCTTTCTGAGGGAAAATATGTATTAATCTCATGAAACTGCATGAGATAATTGTTCAACTAACTATGACGTAGAACTACTCACACGTTCAGATATTTCAAAGACTCTAGCTTGGGCTAACATTGCATGTTCAGAAGTACTGTACGCACTTATTAGTATATCTATCACTTGACTTGTCGGCATCTTTTCCAAAGGATCTGCATTGGCATTCTCCTGCAAAGCAATCATATACCCAGCTTGATTAGATCAGTTTCCAAGGATCATATTGATTATGCACGCTAGGAGAGCAACTGCAAGATAAAGATAATCCTCTCATAGCACCTGTAACAAAGAGCTTCTGATGTAAAGAATGTGTCGATGTTAGAACTGCATGCCTCTGCTTATAGCCATAGGAGTCACATATATGAACCAAATGCTCAATTCAGACAAGACAATGACCTAGCAACACTTGCATCTCATGTAAATGGCAAAAGGAAGCTGTTATATGCATTGAAGCCAAAATCTTGCTAGTGCTTTCAAAAAGCAGGTAAAACTCACACCTGCAAAGACAGTCAAGCAGCGATTCCTGAAAATGTAAACCTAAGATCTAAAACAAGGTCAGTGCTCATCAGGATGATGAGCTCCAAGACAGATGTCAAGAAGCTTATGAGGTAACATATGGATGTTACCACTACATGCTCTGCATATGGCCATAGGAGTCATCTCGTCACCTGTGTTCACTTAAGGACAGTGAAACACTTGCGTCTCATCTAAAATGGTAAAGGATACTCGTTGCATCAATCCCAACTGTTGCTAGTTCCCTCAAAACATCAGGCAACATCCCTCCCAGGAAAAACTTAAGGCAGACAGCAGTTTTCGGGAGTGATAAGCTATGATTTAAAACAACGGCAACATCTGTTTCACCCCCTCCGTGCAGTAGGAAGTACCAAGGCAGGAGCAAAAATTCGAATTTCAGCTCATGCCACCACTAGGCTTGCCTGCGCCTGGTTTACACTGTTCAATCACCTATAGCAAGCAACAAACTCGCAAGTATAGCCATCTCCATAACTCGATGCAATAGAATGTGTCTTACATCCAGACAAAACAGATCGAAGGTAACTCAGGTTCTCAAAACATTGGCTGGCGAAGCAACAACAATAAATACATAAAGTACCAGCGATGGGGGCAAACAAGACGAGAATAAATCACAGGCACAGAAAAGAAGTTTAAGAGGTTACCCTGAGCCGAGAAGAGCCCTTCAACGATTGTCTGACTCTATCAAAATCAGCGTTTATACAGCGAAGGAAGTGATCCGATGGATTTCGTCGTGGAGGACATGGAAAACCAGTTTGAGCGTAGAACTGCACGCAAAACACCCCCCGGACAAACACGCTCAGAAAGTCAGAGGCAAGCCTTTAAGCAACACAAATTCAACGTCTCACGTACCTCATGAGCTCGGGCTGCCTGACCAAAGTAAACAGCTCTACCACCAGAGAGGAGGAACAAATTGTCAAAGAGGGCAAAAACCTCACTGCTAGGTTGATGGATAGAGAAGAGCACAGTTCGACCATCCCTAGATAAACTTCTCAAAGTCTGTGTCACAAAGAACGCCGCTGCGCTGCATGTGTTTTCACTCAGGTCACGACGGCAAAAGGTACTTCCCATTTATACTATGAACATGAAGGAGAGATACGTACCTGTCGAGTCCGCTTGTGGGCTCATCGAGAAACAGAAGCCTGGGCCTCATGAGAATTTCCAAAGCAATACTCACGCGTCTCTTCTCTCCTCCACTCACTCCGCGGAGATGCCAATTACCAATGGGAGTATCTGCACAATCTTGCAGACCCATCTCTAGAATAGTGCTCTCCACAATTGTCTCCTTCTCCTCTCGTGGCATCTTGTCTGGCAGGCGCAAATGTGCAGAATAACGGATGGTCTCCCGCACTGTTAGAGTTCCTATCAACGTGTCTTCTTGAGTCACGTATGCCTACACCAAGAAATATGTGTTCAACAGCGCAATCAGCCATGTGGATGAACTCAAGAACTCTCTTTGCATCAGCAAAAGGAAGATAATTACCACAGATCCATATGAAAGTTTCCTACGCCTTCCATTCACTAAAATTTCACCTGATACTGCAGCGTTCTTTGCAAGGCGACCTACACAATCAGGTTTGCCTTGAGATGATACTACAAGACATACGATTCGTGTAGACGAAAGGACAGATGGGGATGAACAACTACCTGCCAGGGCATCCAGAAGAGTGGATTTTCCAGAACCTGAAGGTCCCATTATGGCCATCATGAAACCAGGCTCAGCATAGCCAGTAAGGCTGTGAAGGAGCTTATGAGTATCACCACCATTCGACACCGTAACTGTCAGATCCCTCCACGTAAGCCACGCAGAAACATCCCCCACAATGGGCGTAGGCTCCTGCTGCTTCATACTCTTCCATAAGGTCTGACTCAGAGGGCTCAAGCCCCCCAGCATTTTTTCATCTTCCAATGAGTCGTTCGGCTGCCTTTGAACCTGCAATGGCTTGTTGACGGGATGCTGCGCCTGGATGAGCTCAACCGCTACGGCTTCAGCGGCATTCTTGCTATACTCATTCAAAGAAGGAGCTGATTGCATGGTTCTCGACGAGAAGGAGCGCCTTCTCGTAAAAGAAGGCTCGTTACCGTCCACTATCGCAGATGCAGAAGCCAGTTTGGCTGACTGGAACCGACAAGCAGAGCGGCAACACTTTCCCTCTGCAGCTGAAGGCCCAACAAGCTAACGGAGACTATCTGCGCTCTCTCGATGGCAAATACTGTACTAGCTTAATAATCTTGAGTAGCAAGAGTAACCTAGGCCTCCTCTGGGGGGTGTACTCTGCAAAAGGCTGCAGAGGCGCCTGATAAATGGATGCTGCTGCTTCAGGTAAGTGTCAAACCTCGATGAGACATTTCCGTGTAGAATTTACGTTCCCTCTTCTGCGCGTGAGCTTCTCCGGCGAATAACCAGCAGACCTCCGCGATTAAAAGACTACAACATTTAACATTGAGCAGCGCTTAGGTACAGCGAGCTTGATCGAATGGTTCGCCAAGAAAGGAGAAATAATTATGTCTGCAGGGATGATCCACTGATAGGCATGTTAACTAATGACTAGCAGCCATCGTTTTCGCATGGTACCATTACAGCAGGATGTAATAAGGGAGGAGGTAATAAGGGAGGCCCGATCACTAATGACAGTTGGTTGCTCGGCATTCAATGCAAATATTTGAAAGCTATGTTGCAACATCAGCATGTGATTTGGCTTCCAAGGTCCATCAGAGTTCAAACTTCTGGAGACTGGGATTTTGAAGCTGGCAGCCGATCGGGATCAACTGGTATATTATATAAAAGCCATTCTCTAGGGCGTTAACACGCGTAGGGTTTATAGACTATTGGAATTTTTTTTTAAAGCTGCAACGAATTGGAAAGCTACACGTCACGAGTCACCTTGCAAGGTAGAGTGATGGGCTCGAGTGTGTGGTGTTGTTGAAAATCTCCAACATGTTTTTGTCTCGTGCAAGTTTGTCCAATTTTTTAATCTTATTTAGCGGGCTTGATTTAGCGGATGTGCCTTGTACTTTTAAGCAGATGGCTAGGGTTCAAGTCCTTCCTGGGGTTGGATGCTTCAAAGTTTCTCAAGATGGTTGCCTCTACATTACGAGGTCGGGTGTGTGTGTCTTTCCAAATTCATTGTACTCTCAAAAAAAAAAAAAAAAAAAAAAAAAAAGGAATTTCATCGGAGGGTGTCTTCATTTCATTAATCACGAGAAACTTTTTTTTTTTTGAAGTAAACAGAAAGATTATATTAACAGAGCAGGTACATCTTGTGCAGCAGGCAAGAGCCCACCTCTAGTTACAAGGAATACATCATGGACAATCTTTTGTCAGAATACAATGGGAGCAAGAGGTTCTTCCATTTGGTAAAACGATTTTCAGTTAGCAACTTGTGCACCTCATTATCCTCAGAGGGGGCTTGAGAGATATGTTTAATACAATCAAAAGAGGCGTTTTTCATAATTTTAGGCAAAACAGGGAGAAAATTCATGTTGCCTTTACAAAAAAATGTGATTATTCCTACTGATCCAGATGTACCATTAAATATTACCTCTCCAAACATTCCATAGAAGAATGTCCATGTTCCTGCAGCAACCCAGCATCACATCCAGCTTGTTAAGCTTGGGGTGACTATTTGATTGCAAATAGTACTCCATAGGGAGCCAAAAATTCTTGGCATGTTGAGAATCAAAAAAAGGTGGGAAACATCTTCCACACTACCACAGTTTGTACATAGACTTCCATCAAGTATAACCTTTCTGACTCTAGACCAATCCACAAACCATTGTGAATTATGAGCCATTGCAGGAAAGAATGTTTGTTGCAATTAGGAAAGACAGAGATAAATTTAAATCTGTAAGACCATTGTTTACTAGACCAACAAACGTAAGACCATTGTTTACTAGACCAACAAATATTCGGGCTAGTGTTGAGCTTCCCAACAATATTGTCTATGGAGCCTCTTCTTTTTTTTTAGATCTTCAACATGAAAGCAGCAACATCCCGAATCTTCAAGTGTTTTGTTTGGCATTTCTCCAACTTGTTAACCAAAAGATCTTTGTGAGAGCAGATAACCTGAAAACAAGAGGAAGAGACATTAGCAATAGTAGACAGAGTTTGATCAGACATCACCTTGCCATTTTCCATGAATTCTTTCGAGGACTTTAGCCCAACTTTGTGACATTTATGCTCTTTTATAGAGAATTGGTAGTTGTTCCATAGAGCAAGCCAACCGATCTAGGGAGATTCCTACATATAAAACCAAAAAGGTCAAAAAAGTGGGCAGGGGGAAAAAAGATTCCTTGACTTTCTACAAGGCTTTCTAGAATCTGCACATAAGAGAACTACCAACAGGAGAGATGGCTTGAGGGGAGACAATAATATCCCATAATTCCAAATTAGACCAAGCCTTGTAATTAGTGAGATAAAGTTTAGGAGAGCAGCCCAGACATCATTACTACTCAAACACCTATAGATCCATTTTGCTAGCTAGATTTTTAGCCATTTTACTAGGGCAAAAAATGCATAATCCCCCTTGAGACTTAGGTAAGCAACAAGTAGACCAAGCAACTTTAGGCACTTTATTTTTATGAGCATTCCACCCCCCCCAAAAGAAACATTCTAGCCAAAGAGATAACCTAGTTCAGTTGCTTCTTAGAGGGGGACCAGCAAGCAAGAAAGTAGGTCATTTTTTGAAGCAAGTAATGGTTCAAAATAAAGGTTCTATGAGCAAGGGAGCTATTAGAGTCATACCAGTAGAATATATGATTTTTAAACTTATCCACAACCCATTCCCACCTTTGAGACATGGATATCTAGAGGCGCATGGGAATTCTAAGAAGCATGAAAATTTCACCATCCTTCAAAATATTACAACCAAGGTTAGACACACAGTCAGGAATCAGATTGTTGGAAGCTTTAAAACCAGATTTATGATGATTGACTTTAGACCCACTAGCAGTGCAGAAAAGATCCAGACATTTAATAAAATTCACAACAGAATCCTCATCCACATTTATCACAAGATTGGTATCACTAGCAAACATTTGCAATCCTAAGGAAGTGGAGGAGTTAGGAAGGTTAATTCCCCTAATTCTACCACAATTCATAGCATCTTTGATTAACCAACCATATATTTTAAAGAAGTAAAAATCTTGACCAAGCTCTCGAGCACATTCCATGCCTTCCCATAGGGCAATGATTGTGTCAAGGATGAACCTTCCCTTGACAAATCGTTTTTATTCACGAAGAATGAGTTTATCCATAAAAGGGCTGATTCTTCTAGCTAAAGAGGAAGCAAAGATTTTTTATATGGAATTCAGGCAAGTTATGGGTCTCCAATTATTAAGATAATCTTTTTCACCTCTTTTATGATGAGTCTAATAACCCTAATGTTCATATGAGTAGGAAGATACCCTTTACCAAAGCCTCTCCCCACATCAAAAAAATATAGGGAGTTAGGAAGTCTCTTAAGACAATGAAAAATTCATTAGGTAAACCATCAAAATTGGGAGACTTACAGGGTTTCAATTTATTGATGGTTTCTTTGATCTCATCGACAGAGAGAGGCAAGTCCAGAATGGGAATCACGCTCTTAGGAATCATTTTTTTCCTTTTTATGGCAATAGTGGCTCTGGCCCTCTGGATGTCCTCCCCTCTCTTGGGAGAACCAGAGAAAACATCCATAAAGCAGCTTTTGGCCTCATGTAAAATCTCTTCAATGTTGATAGTGTATCGGCGATTCTTCTTTTTTATCAAAGATATGAAGTCTTCGACTTTATTTTTTTTCATAAGAGAAAACATAGCATTGTTATTTCTATTCATCTTCCCACTTCAATACTCTTTTGATGAAGCAAGAGCACCTCTAGCTTCAAGATATTTTTCCTTGCAAATTCTCAAGTTTAGATCGTGGTAAGCCTGAGAGTTAACACGGTGATTGCTTAGCTCATTCATCAAATCAACCCTTCTTTTGCTTCTAATGTCTCTGGCAAGTTTTTTGTAGAAGGTAAAGAGGCACTAGATGTCTAAGATTGGCTTCTCCCAAGCACTACAAGGGGAGTGAACCTAAGTGAAGTAATGGGAAATGATGGAATTAATTTTTTCAAGGATGATGATGCTTAAGAAGAGACATATCAAGATGAGGCCAACCAGCCCTAAAAGTAGGGATACCTTTTCTTTACACAAACGCTTATGGTCAGAGAGGAATAAAGAGGAGTCTAGCTTGCAACTGATGTCCCAACACTCATGGACATAAGAGATTAGACCAGTCTTGAAGATACAGTCTTCATGGAGCAACCCCAAGGCTTCAAAGATCAAAAGTTTACACATCATGTATGTAGGCTTAAGAAGACCCTTTATGGACTCTCGAGCAAGCCCCAAGGGCTTGTGTAAAAATACTTGTTTGTTGCTTGGTAAAATGTGAATACAATTAGAGCAATGGAGATCCATAACTTTTTGTGAAGAAGGAAGGTCACGAGTATGTTTTTATTTGTATACATGTTGATGGTTTAATTATTATAGGGGATAATGAAGCCAATATGAAGGACATTAAGAGGAATATTTGATGTGAGTTCATCTCCAATATAAGAATCTTAAAGTACTTTCGAGGTACAAAAGTACTATAGAAAGATGAAGGTATATATTTGATGCAAAGGAAATACATTCTTTACCTTTTGAAGAAGTTTGGCTTGTGTCATTATAAGAATATTTCAAATCCATTGGAGGTTAATTTGAATTAAGCTCTTATGAATCAAAAGAAGTATATGATATGTACATGCATAGGCCAATTGTTGGATCTTTTTTGCATCTTACATTCACTGGTCTAGATCTAACAAATCTTATCAATGTATTATTTCAATTTGTGTAGCTATCTAGAGTTTCTTGTCTTGTTGTAGCAAAAAGGGTAATTAGGCACTTCAAATTATTAGTTATTGAGGGGATTATCCATTTGAAGATGAATTACATGTACAATATTATTGTCATGTTGATTTACTAGGTTCCCAGGATGGTAGGAAGAACACTAGTGGATATGTCGTCATGTTATGGAAGAAAAGAGCATCTCATGGATGTCAAAAAAACAACCTATAGTGGCTGTCTTATCAACTCAAGAGGAGTATAGAGGTTTGAAACGAGTATCATGTGATAGAGAGTTTGCAGAGAATTGGAGATGTGAAGAGAGTATTCTATGCTCTCTTGCATGTGCAGACAAAAACCATTCAAGACAGAAGGCAACCAAGGTGTGATCATAGTACTATCAAAGAGGTATGCAGTCAATTGTAGAAGTGATCAACAAGGCTTCAACCTTATTGGAGGCTTTGACTACAAGGGGTACATAGGAGCAGGGCACTAGGCAAGGTGAAGAGGCAACACACAAGCTGACTACACAAGTACTTGGGGTACTTTGTTGTACTTGTGTGTACTTTATGTCCTTAAAGTGTCTACGCATAGTGAGTATTTTGGCAACAAAAGCAATTGTAATATACTATTTTAATCAAGACATAGAGTCTTTTGATGCAACATTTCTTTCTCCTTCTTCTCTACTTTTTCCTTAAAAATAACCAAGTCCCTTTAAACTAAATAATCCCCAATAATATTTGGCACACCAAGTGGGGCAAGGCATCTTGAGCATAGGGGAATCAGATTCTCAAGTGAAGAAGAAGGAAGTGCAGAAGATTTCGACACTGTGAATTGCAGAGGTAACTTTTTTTCTCCTTGGCATTCATCTTAAAAGTCCATGAAAGAGGATGCATAGCTCATGAGTGCAAGCCAATCACAAACTTTAGGAATCTCTTTCAAAAACACAAGAAGTTCAGCTAGTCCCCCTTCACCCACATCATCAATAGGGAACATGACATCCCAAGTAGACTAAGGAACCTTACTATCTCGATTAAACATAAAAATCCCCTCCTTTAGAGGATTCATAGAGGAGGATCTTGATGGGCATGGTTTTTTTTACCATATGTAAAATAAGGGGACTAATGGGGAGGGAAGATGCTTTGTTGTACTCTTCCCAACAATATTGGAAGGTTTGGCTGATAAACGCTTTAGTTGATTTACCGACAACCATTTTTCTACTTGTCTCATGAGGGATGCCTTCAAAGCACAATTCAAGCAAGGTAATACCATTGGAAACAATATTCAAGATTTGGAAAGCTTATGGTTGAGCATTGAGGAGACGCTTCTTGAATTCATCACCAGAGCCAAAGACCTTATGGCCAAACTACTATATCCTCCCCATGAATGTTTTATAAAAAAGTGGCTTGCTAAGCCACTTTGAGTGTCCACCGAATGCAACATAAAGGAATCAATGCTACCTATGGCAATCATGATGATTTCATACCAGAACTACAAGGTTGGAGCAAATTCTAGTAATTTGGAGTTGGGTATTCTAATCTCCCATACTCCATGGAACCCAAGGATCCAATAGACCAATTGAGGAAGGAGCTCAATACCTTAAACAAGAATAAACCCCAGAAGGAAGAAAAGAGTGCAATAACATAACTACAATGTGAAATAGAAGCCTTAGAGTTACAAAAAGAAGAGTAGGCCCAGGTGGAAGGTATGACACAACTCCATCAAGAGCTACAAAAACTCTATGGCGGAAATAGAATATCTCCTTGTAGCATTTTGGGATCTCGAATGACCACCTTCTCCGAGGTGGGGAGTCTACATTAAGTTTTAGTTATCACTTGACTAGAACCTTTTTCAGATCCTCTATTGGCCCTCATCACAGATGGATTGCTACATCTTTTAGTGAGTCTTATTCCCTTACCATCACTTCTATGTATGCCCGAATCAAGAGCTCGATAAAATTAATATGGAAATCTCTAGACACCCTACCCTTGGTCATTATATTATGTGATGGCTTTAACATGGTGGAAATACTCTCAGATAGGTGGGAGCAAAAGGGCCACATTATTGAGGATTTTGAAAAAGATAATTGGGATCTCCCAAAGCTTCATCATGATCTAGTTGAAGTGAAGGACTCAAGTGGGCTTTCTTGGTTGAACCTTCAATCATGTGATGATATTCTCGGAGCACGAGTTGAAAGATGTTACATATCCTAGAGCATCATCGATCACATGTGTCTCCCCTCCGTCTCTCAAAGCATGGATATTATGGTTTTGGACTAGTATTCGATTGTTTTTTCTTTCAAGACACTAGTCACTAGAAGGAAAGCTCCATAGTTCCATGCCAATCCGTGTTCTCACTCCCCTCAGTTAGATAACGATTATATCTTGCCTAGAGAAAAGCATTACATGATCACTCCTCCCCTTCTTGGAGTCGGATTATTGTTGTCAATCAGACCCATACCATCTTGCACAAGATCCAAAAGAAGATCCAAAGAATCCGTAGGGATAAAAGGGAGAAGATTTATAGAAGGCTCCTTCAACTTGAGATTGATGTTAACAAAGGAAACCCACTTCCAAAAAGGCTTTCTAAAGACCATAAGCCTTCTCAAACACAAAGAAGATGTCAAAAGGAAGAGGCTTGGAGTGTTATTTAAAGAATAGTGGATGGCAAGGTAGATGAACTATCAAAAGAAATGTGCAAAGTCCTAAAAAAAAAGCAAAGTAAAGAAGGCCTTCCTAGATTGATTGACAACACGTGTTAGGAATCAGGTGTGGTTGGTCATACTCAGGGCCTCTCCATGCCTAGTGCCTAGGATCAGATGGTTATAAGACTCTTCACCCATGACACCAATGTATTTCTTCATAGTGGTATTAGATATGTCTATTGCTTCTAACATTGCCTCAACATTTTTAGTGTTGCCTCCAAATCTAGAATAAAACATTCAAAAATTGCTTTACGACACTTGAGTATCCATCCTTACACTTTTTTAGGGCTCATGGTTGTCAAGCTCTCCCCTATGAAGAGATCTTTTTATTAATGGGCATTCCATTGGGTTTTGGCGTTTGTATGGGACAATAGTGAGACTTAGCCCTTTACAACTTTAAAAAAATTCCCATTATTGGAAGGGAATGCAAATTAATGTGGCAAGGCATGTGATGGTGGTCAACTTGTTCCCCATCTTCTATATCATCTACTTTTTGGCTTGTTGGGATCGTAACCACAAGGAATTGCGAAAAATGGAAAGGATTTGTAGAAATTTCTTTTGGAAGGGGAATCCCAATAGAAGGGGTGTGATGAAGATCAAGTGGGAAATCTACTCCACCCTGAAGGACTTGGGGCTTGGGGATTCCAGGCATCTTGGATGCAGATTCCATGCTCTTGTTCCCTCCTTTCTTGGTTGTGCCCAAGGGTTCAAATCTGGTATGCTCCCTCTTGAAATTATGGAACAAGATGAAACCCTTTTGCTCCATTAGTGGGGATTGGAAGTGGGATGCTGGCCTTAGACACCATGATTATATTGGGTTCCCCATTAGGGTTATCATGACAGTGGAGAAAGAGAACCCTCATATAGCCAAGAGGCTCTGCAACAAGGGTTTTTGCATGTGTAAGATTTTCTCAATATTTAACTTTGAAAAGTATATTAGGGAGTGGCCAATAGAGAAATCCTTTGTTTTTCTAGGTAGAAAAATGTGTTATTATAAGAATCCCCCCTCACATACCTAGGTTTTTCAATCTAGGAAATAACAAAGTGAAAAACAAGTGGGTCTCTTAGAAAGGGGATGAAAATGTCATCTGCCTTCTTTGTAATTCACTCCAACATGCTCGTATTGTAATTTTTTGTAGTCTAAAATGCTTTTGTTAAAAAACACACAAAAAATTCATCAATGCCATTAAAAATAAATAGTAATTGATGGGAGTATGTAATTAGAAGAGGGGAAGAGACGACTCTCAATGGATAGAGATGTTGGAAGATTATGTATAGAACTTGGTAAAATATTCATGACCTCATCTAATTGCAAGAAAGGAGCTTGATTCATGCAGGCTGAAGGGGCCTTTAATCTCCGTCAATGGAGAGAGAGAGAGAGAGAGAGAGAGAGAGAGAGAATAAATGTGGGTTTTAATGATTGACTGTATGCATGTGGGAGACATTGAACGTGACTTTTGCAAGGCACACATGACTCACTATATGTGCTTTTGGCACACCCCAATACTTGACACAGCTTACACCCCACATTGTTAACTTTTCCAATAAGCATATCTAAATATAACCAGTAAATTAATATTATAAAAAAAGATTGAATCGAATTTGAATGCAAGAGATTCACGTTGGAAGGAACAACCACATGGCCTTGGCCTTTAATTCACTCGATAGTCATATAAGAAGAAAATGGTGCTCAAAGCATAAGATCATGTACTCTGTGGAGACGAAGGAAGAGAATTAGAGTAAAGCCTTGTGTTAGGCCAAGTTGTTCTAGAGCCTTGGGATCCTCATGGGTGTTGTTTGTTTTCAACAAAAAGGAGGTTATTGACCTTTTATTATGGGCGAACATTCTAGACCCTCCGGATACTCATGATGTCTCAAAAAGAGGGGAAAGAGGCTTCCATAGTAGAGATTAGGCAAATGAAAATACAATTAGAGTATTTCCCTCAGGACTAAAGAAGGGTATTGAAAATGGTGGGGAATAGATTGGGATCCTTCTTATTCAACAACATCTATTGTTTCAAAGCATCCTATGAAGGTCCAAGGCCATGAGATAGGGTAAAAACTACTCTCATTCAATTGAACATACCAAAGGCCTAAAGTATTTTTTTTATCCACGTGTCACCACTATCTCTAGCAAGTACATGTCATTATCCCAAGTTCTTGAATCCCAATGTTCTCCTTATTATTCTAGTAGATAGATTTTTAGAATTAGCAAGAGGTTCCAATATTTTTGAGGAATATCATGATTGATACCATCCCATTCACTAACTAAATCATCGGACAAAAGATTGAAGAACTTACCTAAGTTAGGTCTAACTACCTCAACATACATCCATGTACTATTGGGAAGACATACATTACTGTTGAGAGCTCCAATCTTCATGTCAATAGTAGATGGATGTGCCAAAGCAAACTAATAAGAGTCCAATACCAATGTTATGGACGCAAGATTTTTCAAGAGAATTCAATAACATATCAGGCTCCTCTAGATTTGTCAATCTATTAACTAAGGATTCAAATAAGAAAAAAATGAGATGTTTTCTTTTCGAGACCAATTAGACTATTATAAACCACAAATGGATGTAGGTGACACAAATAAGGCAACATGTCTTACTAGAAATGGAGAGTGCAAAATGTAATTGGTGTCTATGCATGATCGAATATGTAATGAGTTGCACCAAATCATGTCTTGATTAGTACTCAAACTTGTATATAAAGGAAAGCCAATTGTGGCATCAATTTGTGCTCATGATTTTTTTTTCTTATTAAGAGTTTAGTCTTTTATCTACTCTTCTTATAGGCTTGGAATTTGAAAGAATAATGCATGCATCTAGAGTTCATGTTGAAATAATTCATGTAAAAAGGCTTGATGATAAGTATGTGTACATATGCATATATGTTCATGATTTAATTATAACAAGTGATGATGTTGCAATTATCAAGGAAATCAAGGCCAAAATTGTCAAGGAATTTAAAATTTTAGATTTTGGTGTGCTAAAGTACTTCTTAGGCATTAAGATTGTATATGCAAAGTAGGGTTTGTATCTTATACAAAGGAAATAATTAATTGACTTTCTATACAAGTTTGGTATGAGTGGTTGTGAGCCATTGAGGCAACCAATGGATTGCAAATGCCAAGTTGAGCATAGATCAAGGTGATAAGCTCAAGGATGAGCATGTATGCTACCATTATTAGACATGGTATATCTTATAGTGTTGGTGTACTCTCACAATTCATGCATGTACCCACACTTGATCACTTGAATGCCGGTAGGAGGATTCTAAGGGACATCAAACGTACAATTAATGAAGGCCTCTACTATGCATATGATTGTGATTTGAAACTAAAGGGTTGTGCAGATGTTGATTGGGCTAGCTCCAATGATGATTGAAGGAGTACCTCAAGATACATAGTGATGATTGGGAAGATTTGTGTGTCATGGATGTCAAAGAAAAACCCACAATTGCATTGTCTTCCATAGAGACATAATACAAGGATCTTTCTCAACTCACATGTGAGGTAATGTGGTTCAGAAAACTCTTAAAAGATTTGGATATTCAAGTTGGCATTGTTCCATTGTTTGGGGATAATATCACAAGTATCTACCTTGCAAAGAATCCCATGTTCCATGCTAGGAGCAAGCATATAGAACTACATTATCAATTCATAAGAGAAAAGATTGTGGATAAGTGGAAGATATTCAACATGTCAACAACAAGCAGGAAATTCCAAAACTTCTTACAAAGTTCTTGGAAGTAAAGAGGATTGAAAATCTTGAAGGCATGATAGGTATGAAGGAACCAACTCTCACACTTGAAAGCAAAAGAGCTTGAGCTTGCCAAGGAGTGTTAAAAGTTATGCCGTTCTAGGGCAAGCTCAAGCATATATTTTTAGTTAAATAACTTCAATTTAAGGTTTTTGATCCTTAGGAAAGTCAAAGTACATGTTTGAAGGTGCAAACTTATCTAAAGGGAGGTATTGAACCACCAAAAGGCACTCCAATAAAGAGACAAAGTCACAAGGTAGCTGAAGAGAGATAAAGGGCATATCAAGAGACATGCAGGACATATGAAGGGTCATTAAAGGCTACCATGGCTATTTAAGCACCGTCCAAGCTCATTCTAAATGTATTTTGGTTGGTAGGAAGTTGAGGTACTGCTTGTGCATGTGCTATTGAGCCATTGTCTATCATATGAGTTCATATTCTCTTGTATATTTCTCGTATCCTTTCCAAAGGGTTCTTGATTTCTATAACAATCTCTTAAGAATTCATTTTCTCTCTATGGGAAGAGATTGTTGTACTTGTTAGAGAGATTTCACAACAAGGATTATATATCCAAAAGGGTTTTGGGAAAATCTTCTTGTACTGTGAGAGCTGTGTATTCATAATTATTATACTTGTTAGAGAGATCTCACAACAAGGATTATATATCCAAAAGGGTTTTGGGAAAATCTTCTTGTACTGTGAGTTATTACTCTTTCTTTATCTGGTATTCTATCCCAAAACTTGTTAGGAAAACTAGTATGTCTTGTGTGACTGAATTGTCTACTCTACAAGTTTCTAAATCTAGTGATTGATAGCTCAATGGAAACCTCCTAGTGTTTAGTTTATGTGGCTAAAAGGGTTTGTTTATTGGACTCGTAATTGAGGGATATAGCAATTTCCGTGAGTGCTAGTCTCAGTGTAGCTAGGTCTTGGACAAGGTCCAAGCTTCTTTTTGTGCATTAGGAGGAGAAATATTCCATTAGTGGTATCAGGGTAGCTTGGAGTTATGAAGCTAAGTGCAAGAAGATTTATTTGAAGACCTTAAGTGAAGCAAGACAATAAGGTGAAGTAGTTAAAGGCTACATCATTGGGGAGCATCTAGAGGAGTGCTCACCATCAAAGGAGTAAAGTTATATACTTAGAGTGATTAGGAGTTCAAAATGGCTTCGCTTTGTGGTGTTGAAATTTTGATATGAGCTCCTATTTCAGTGCATGTGTAGGCAATTTTTTTCCTTTTGTGCCAAACATATATACAGGTTTCGATTCAACAATACATGCTTTTTCTAACTCAGATTGATCTAGTTGCTATGAAACTCATACGTCCACTAGCGGTTTTTGCTTCATGCTTGGTAGCTCACACGTATCTTGGTTGAGGAAGAGGTGGCCTACCGTGGCCACTTCTAGTTGTGAGCCTGAGAATAGAGAAGCTTTCAGAGTGACTGGTGAGTGTGTTTTGCTAAGACTCCTTTTGGATAATTTGGGTGTTGGTCAATCTTTTGCCACTACCATCTTCAATGACAATCAGAGTGCATTGGCAGTTGCGAGGAACCATGTGTTCCATGCTCGCACAAAGCACATTGATATGCACTATCATTATTTAAGGGAGAGCTTATCTGTTGTAGAGATTAGTTTGGCATATGTGCCCACACAAGATAACATTGCAGACCTTTTCACAAAGGCTCTACCTAGGGAGAAGTTTTAAGCTTTGTGCCAAGATTTGGGCTTACTTCCTTTTGTGGATTGATCTCTTTCCACATAGCATGGCACTTCCTTATACATGAGTATGAGCTCCTTGTTCATTGCATCACTCCTAGGGGGAATTTGTTGATATATTTTGGTCGTGATGTGTGTGAACATAGTTAAGACCACTGAGGCACTTTTTGACTTCTTTAGGAGTTTTTTTCCCTGACTTGTATGTATGGCTATAACCCTAATGGGTTATTTATCTTTGTACATTCACTTGGTAATTCATTCAATTTTGTGTTGTGCTTCAAACTTCTTTTGCCTTGTGTTTTTTGTGTGCTTCCGTAGACCTCAAACTCCAACATTTTGACATTATCGATTGATACATATTACCAAGTACCAATGATAAGTTTACTTTTAGGAAAATTCATTGGACAATGGACCTAATAGATGAAAAATCAAGGGTCGATACTCTTTGCTAGCCCATTTTTAGGGAATTAAATTGATTGGAGCAAGCATTGATGCATATTAGAGGAAGTTCAAAGATCAACCTAAAAATTGCCAGTTAAAGCTTAATCAAAAGATAAAGAATGCAATAAAAGGGAAGCACAAACATTGAAGCAAAGGAGGAAGTAATCTACTAATGTTTCCCATCTCAAATCCCTCTCAGATTAGGTTTTTCCCATTTTTCACGCAAAATAAATGTGAAATCGCTATTTTTGGCATAACCGAGCCCGGATTGTAAAAGTAGACTAGTACTTGAGCTTCATGGGCATAAGTTAAATAGTCATATCAAATCTCAAATGAACTTTGGCACTTTTTTTAAAACTAGGTCGGACACTACAACATGGACAAACCTCTTAAAAAATCAAAGTGAAAGATTTCTCATTTGTAAAGGTTGGCTTGTTGAGTCTAGAACCCATACGAACTTTTTACTCTTATGTTCAGCAATAAAAGACCTTCTCAGAGCACATTGCCCCTTGCCTACTCATTAGTGTGTGCTATCTCTCTCTTATTGTAGGTGCATGTACTTCCTCTTGCTATGTTTAGTCTTCATGCCAACATCTTCACAAAGATCCAAGTAGAATTGCATTTATTGATTCCAACATTCAAGAATGGATCTAATCTTTGAGTCACATTGAGAGAAGGGAAATAATCACTACACTGCATAGGTTGATTGATTGTTTGATTGATTTTATGTAAACGAAAGATAAATACAAGGTATAGAAGCCCCCAATAATATTAGTCTAAGTCATGAACCCCAGCTAAACCGAAGTAAGATTGATCCTAATACTAAATCTTTAGCTTCATTAACAAGGACAATCCATGTAAGCAAGTTCATTCTAGGTAGAAGAATTTGTGATTGTAAGACCCCCCCCTCCCCCCCTTTTTTAGACACCAAAGGCTTTTCAATTAGGAAATAAGAAGCTGAAAAACAAGTGGGTCTCTCATGAAGGGGACAAAAAGACTATCATGTTTCTTTGTAAACCTCTCTAACATTCTTGTATCTTGTGATTTTTTATAACCTAAAGTTCTTTTGTAAAAAAAAAAACACACGAATTTCACCAATTTCATTAAGAATGGATATTCATTGATGGAAGTATGTAATAAAAGAACCATCCAACAACTTGAACAAGGGAACATACGGTTCTTAATGGATAGAGATGTTGGAAGATTGTGTATAGAACTTGGCAAACGATTCATGACCTCATGTGATTGCAAGAAAATCAAAAGGGATTGCTTCATGAAGGCTAAACGCGCCTTTAATTTATGGAGAGAGAGAGAGAGAGCGAGGATATAAATGTGGGCTTTGATGATGGAGCACGTGCATGTGGAAGACATTGAACGTGACTTTTGCAAGGTACGCATGACTTACTATATATGCTTTTAGAACAATTGACACAACTTTTCAATGTTGTTAACTTTCTTAATAAGCATATCTAAATATATCAGTTAAATTAATATTATAAAAAAAGATTGAATCAAATTTGAATGCAAGAAGTTCACGTTGGAGGAACAACAACATGGCCTTTATTTCACTCGATAGTCACCTAAGAAGAAAATGGTGCTCAAAGCATAAAATTATGTACTCTATGTAGACGAAGAAAGAGAAGTAGAGGAGTAAAGCCTTGTGTTAGGGCAAGTTTTTCCAAAGCCTTGGGATCCTCATGAATGCTATTTGCCTTTAGCAGAAAGGGGGTTATTGACCTTTTCTTATGCACAACATTCTAGACCCTCAGGATACTCATAAGGTCTCAAAAGGAGGGAAAGAGGATTCCATAGTAGAGATTACACACAATGAGAAGACAATTAGAGTATTTCTCTCAAGAGTAAAGAAGGGTAAAATTGTGGGGAATAGATTAGAATCCTCCAAATCCAACTTCATCTATTTTTTCAAAGTATCTTGTGAAGGCCTAGGGCCATGAGATAGGCCAAACACTACTCTCGTTCAATTGATCGTACCAAAAGCCTAGATTATTTTTGTCTATCCACGTATCACCAGCATCTCTAACAACTACATGTCATTATTCCTATTTCCCTTATTCCCAATGTTCTCCTTATTATTCTAGTTATATTTTAGTTATATGGATCTTAGTGGGTGTACACATAGTGCATTTGCACTATCGGACAAAGAGGTGGCTAAAATTTACACAAGGCTCACCAAAAGTACTTGCATTTGACCCATTATTGTGGCTAAAGCAAACCTTGGCAAGGAAGATGTCATAATTCCAACAACCAATGAGCAGGTGATTAGGGGCATCAAAGTCTAGTGGTAAGAGGCATGAAGATGAGGATAGTCACATTGGATAGTTCCAAACCATATCAGTAGCTAGTGGATTCGATAATGTGTATTATGAACGAACTAAATAGGAACATTTTGTAGACATTTTTTGCAAAAATGTCATGGGGTGATTCATGTAGTTTTATATTACCCCATTTCTTGACTAGAACAAATTGAATAATAGGTCTCTAGCTTGAATAAAGATGAAGAAAACACCAAAAGATGTTCTAAGGAAGTTAAGAAAAATAAAACAACAATATTTGTTAGTAGATGACTATGCACAATAGATTAGAAATCTATTGAATAGATTGATAGGTATGTCGTGGGCTTCCTAGGTCTATATGTTGATTAATTTGATTGAAAAATATGCAAGCAATTGGTGGCACGACATCAACGATTTTGAAGAGGTAGTGACTCCTAATGTAAAACAAAAGAGGGCTTGGAAGAAGTATTCTACCATACGTAATGAGAGGATGTCAGAGAGGGTTAAACAATCCATTCAAAGAATGGCATATGCCAACTTCATTAGTAGGCATTATGATTTTATGTCTAAGGTTGTGAAGGACAAGGAACCATGCACATATGAAGAAGCTTGTCAAGAAAAGGTATGGATAGATGCTATGAGAGAAGAGATGGATGCTCTTCATGAAAAATAGACATGGGATCTTGTACCTAGGCAAGATGACATGAAAGTGGTCATAAATAGGTGGGTTTACAATATCAAAAGGAACTCTGATGGATCCATAGTCAGGTATAAACCTAAACTTGTACAAAAACACATGGGATAGATTATGAAGATACATTTAGACCTGCTCCACAAATGAGCACAATTAGGACATTGATTGCCATTGCAACTTCTAAAAGGTGGAAATTGTTCCAATTACACATTAAGAATGCTTTTGTAAATGGTGATCTTGAAGAGACTGTCTACATGAAGCATCCCATAGGATATGAGGACCCTTTTGTATGAAGACTCAAGAAAACTTTGTATGTATGCAAGCAAGCACCAAGGGCATGTAATGAAATTATTTTTTAGTACCTTTCAAAATGTGGATATGCAGCAAGTGATGCCGATCCTTCACTTAATGTAAAATGGCTTGATGAGAAGTTTGTGCAAATATAAGTATATGTTGATGATTTAATAATAAGAAGTGATGATGTTATAAGTA
The DNA here is from genome assembly GCA_020310875.1 of Ceratopteris richardii. Classification (NCBI taxonomy): domain Eukaryota; kingdom Viridiplantae; phylum Streptophyta; class Polypodiopsida; order Polypodiales; family Pteridaceae; genus Ceratopteris; species Ceratopteris richardii. The sequence continues at coordinate 71,158,766 of CM035444.1, forward strand.
TCATGGAAATCAAGGCCAAATCGGGCAAGGAATTTAGAAATTTATATCTTGGTGTGCTAAAGTGCTTCTTAGGCATTAGATTACATATGTCAAGGAGGTTTTGCATCTTATACAAAGGAAATATTTACTTGACTTGTTGTATAAGTTTGATGTGAGTGGTTATAAGCCATTGAGATAGCCAATAAATTGCAATGTCGAATTGAGCATAGACAAAGGTGATAAGCTCAAGGATGAGCATGTATTTAGAAGCTTGATTGGGCCTTTAACTTATGCTACCATTATTAGAATTCGTCTAGCTCATAGTGTTGTTGTGCTCTCACAATTCATGCATGCACCCACACTTGATCACTTGAACGCAGGTAGGAGGATTCCAAGGTACATCAAAGGTACAATTAATGAAGGCTTCTATTGTGCATATGGTTGTGATTTGGAATTGAAGGTTTATGGAAATGCTGATTCGACTAGCTCCAAGGATTATAGGAGTACCTCAAGATACATAGCAATGCTTGGGAAGGGTTGTGTATCATTGATGTCAAAGAAACAACCCACAATTGCATTGTTTTCCATAGAGGTAGAATATAGGGCTCTTGTTCAAGTCACATGTGAACTAATACGGTTTAGAAAATTTGGATATTCAGGTTGGCATTGTTCCATTGCTTGGAGATAATATCACAAGTACCTACCTTGCAAAGAATCCAATGTTCCATGCTAGAAGCAAGAATATAGTACTTGAAAGCAAAGGAGCTTGAGCTTGAGGGGCAATGTTAAAAGTTATGTGATTCTAGGGCAAGCTCAAGCATATGTTTTTCACTAAATAACTTCAATTGAAGGTTTTTGAACCTTAATAAAGTCAAAGGACATGTTTCAATGCACAACCTTATCCAAAAGAAGGCATTGAACGAGCAAATGACACTCCAATGAAGAGACAAAGTCACTAGGTGGCTGAAGAGACAAAGAGGACATGTGAAGAGACATGGAGGACATATGAAGAGTCATGGAAGGCTCCCATGGCTATTTAAGCACCATCTAAGCTCATTCTAAGTGTGTGTGGATGGTAGGAAGTTGAAGGGCTGCTTATACATGTGCTATTGAGCCATTGTCTATCGTAGGAGTTCATATTCTCTTGTATATCTCTCCTATTCTTTCCAAAGGGCTCTTAATTTCTATAACAACGTATTAGGTTCATTTTCTCTTTGTAGGAAGATCCATTTTCAGAGTTCTTGTACTTATTAGAATGCTTGTACAACAAAGATTCTAGAACCAAAAGGGTTTTGGGAAAAAATTATTGTAGTGTGAGTTATAACTTTTTCTTTATCTGCTATTCTATCTTGAAACCTATTAGGAAAACTAGTCTCCCTTGTGTGACTGAGTTGACTAGTCTATAGGTGTCCAAATCTAGTGCTTGATAGATCCTTCTAAAGTTATTAGTTATGTGGATGAAAGGGTTTGTGTATTGAATTCAGGAATTGAAAGATATATTAGTTATAGTGAGTGCTAGTTTGAGTGTAGCTAGGTCTTGGATAGGATCCGAGCATCTTGTTGTGCATTAGGAGGCAAAATCTTCCATCAATGTATTGGAGCAACATGAAGACATCAACCTTAGTGCAAGAAGACTCATGTTCAGTTCATCGTCAATAGAGAGAGCTATTCCAACCATCATCTTCTCAATGTGTCTTGTTGCGTTTGTGCTCCTTGTGTGTGTTTCTCATGTGTCTCTTGCACTTATACATGCACCCAATAATGGTATCAGAGTAGGTTCAACTCCTTCTCAAGTTTTGGTTTTTCGTGTCGCGGTGCGCACACTTTTAATAGTGCAAATCAACTTCAGCGCATAGAACAATGAATTTTGGCAGCCAAGAAACATTTCCACCAATGCCACTGGGGTTTTACCCCCATTTCAAAGGCATTCGTGTAGTCAGATATGCCATCATAGTGATGGTTTGTGAGTTGAAATTTCAACATTCATTTCAGCCATCGTCGAAGTAAAGATTTTGTCACAGTCTTGTTCCTTAGTGAAATGATGGGGAGCAATGACTTGTTTGGCATGCTTCAAGCTGAAGATGAGCTTGATGGAACCAATTATCCAATGTGGTCTTACATGATGAAGCATGTTCTTGTTGCAAAACAACTTTGGAATATAGTGGTAGATGTAGATTGAAGACCTGCAAATGCTTCTATTTCACAGTCTACTGTCACATATGGAGCTTCTTCTTCAAGTACAGTGGTTTCTCCTTCTCCACCTACAAAGAAGTAACTTATATGGGATGGAAAAGATGCTCAAGCTCATGCATTAATTGTTCTTTCTGTGAAGCATCATATAGTTCCACACATTCAGTCATGTTCTACAACAAGGCAGGCATGGGACACTCTTGCTTCTTTGTATGCCGTACGTAATGAAGCACTTGAGGAAGCAACTTGAGGATGTATGTATGGCTGAAAATGATTTAGTGGATGTGTATGTGACATGCATCATGGACTTGAACGAGCAATTGGCAGACATAGATGAGATCATTATTTCAGATGCATCACTCATTTCTACATTGTTGAAAGGATTACTAGAATCTTTTCAAAGCTTTGCTACTACACTCCATTTGGTTGCAAAAGAGAATCTTAATATGTATGCATTTGATGAGGTTGTGTATCTTCTTTTGCAAGGAGAGCAATCTAGAGTGAATAGGAGTGGTTTGATTGAGGGAACACAAGCACTTGCTATCTCACAAAAGGGGAAAAATAAGTATGGTTTAGCTTTGGGTTCATCAAAACCAAAGCCTCAACCTTCCTCTTCCACTCATTCCTCTAATGATGCTAATTTACAAAAGAAGAAGAGATCAAAATATTGCAGAAAGGCTAGTCATCCTATTGATGAGCGTAGAAAGCTTGCTAAACACAATGAAAAGAAGAAGGAATCCGGCATGTCTATTGCTGAAAATTCAACAAATGCAAAGAATGATGAAGCTAACATGGCTCAATAGTTTTGGCCATGTGTTGTTACATGTCATTATGATGCATCTTTGCATTCTAAATGTATGGTTGTGAGTGAGACTGATTCGGATCGATTCTTTGATAGTGGCGCTTCAAAGCACATAACATCATCAAAAGATTTTTTGCATCATTGAAAGATGCGCCCAAAGGAGGACAAGTGGTGTGTGCAAATAATGCCTCTTATCCTATCATTGGAGTAGGAGAAATTGAGCTTACAATTGCAAATGGAGGTGTGATTCTCTTGAAAAATGCATCGTATGTACCCGGTATCAAGAAGAACTTAATTTCAACTCCATTGATTGCTAAAGCTGGACTTCATGTACACTTTGTTGATGATAAGTGTATGATTCATGATTTCAGCAACGGTGATATTATCATGACGTCTGGTACATTATGTAATGGTTTGTATCGCATGGATACATACAAGAGGGCTGCCTCGAATGCCTTGGTTGCTCATACTTCTTCCATGGCTGAAATGGAGCTTTGGCATGCTCGTTTTGGTCATTTGAACTTCAATAGTTAGCTTTACTTGCAAAAGAAGGACATGCTTATTGGTTTGCCAACACTTGAGTCCATTGAAAAGCATGCATGTGAAGGTTGCATTCTTGGAAAAATGCATTGTGCTTCTTTTTCAAAAGATAGTCATACACACACTACAAGAAAATTGTAGCTTGTTCATAGTGATGTATCTGGTCCTGTCAAGACTCCATCTTTTGGGAAGCATGTATATTTTGTTACCTTCATTGATGATGCTACTCACCATACATGGGCATATCCTATGAAAGCAAAGAATGAGGTATTTTCTTGCTTCAAAGCATTTTTAGCTATGGCTGAAAATTTTTCTTCCCAAAAGCTTTTGACTCTATGCACGGATCATGGTGGTGAATACATGTCACAAGAGTTTAATGCTTTTCTTCGTGAAAGAGGTATTTCACACCAATGTACGATGCCATATACACCTCAGCAAAATGGTGTTACCGAGCATAAAAATAGAACTCTACTTGAAATGGCACGATGTATGGTTAAAGGAAAGCACATTCTTGATAATTTTTGGATGGAAGCGGTCATGTGTGCAGACTATGTGTTGAATCGTTGCCCTACAAGAGAATTGAGAGTCATCACTCCTTATGAGGCTTGGAATGGACATAAGCCCATGGTTAGTCATATGCGCGTGTTTGGTTGTTTGGCATATGCTCTTGTGCCATCACAACAACATCACAAACTTGATGACATGGCAAAGAAATGTATATTTGTTGGTTATAGTGTTGAAAGTAAGGGATATCGTTTGTATCATCCATTGACGAACACAATTATTGTGAGTCAAGATGTGGTATTTGCTGAAAATTCAATTTTCCCTCTACTTGAATGCAAAAAACAGCCAACAGTTACCTCACAAGATGTGTTCGATACACTCATGCCTTAGTTCCAAAATGGTGTGCTTGACTATGGCCATGCAGATCAGCCAACTGAGTCTCAAAGGGATAAAAAATTCCAATAAAATAGAGCTAAAAATGCAGAGAATTTCCAGCCAAACATGGCTGAAATTTTTCATCCAATAAATGTCAAAACTGTTCGAAATTTCCAACCACATATGGCTGAACATTTGCATCAAAATATGGCTGAAAATGAGTAGGAAATTCGGCCCATGCATGATGAACAGATTGATGATGTATTGCATAATGAACGCATGTCTATCAAGAGTGCACAAACTATGCCAGAGTGGCTGAAACAAACTTTGCAGGGCAGCAAATTGAGTGCACCTTTACTTGGTAGAACAAGATCAAGCTCTCACCATGCATCAAGTAATTTTGTGGATTATTCTCTTATTGCAATGGCATGTAATGAAGAGCCACTTTCTTTTGAAGATGCATGTGACCATCCACAATGGATGAGTGCTATGCAATCAAAAATGGATTCCATAGATAGGAATTGTGTTGGAGTTAGACATCTACGGAAGCATGCGAACAACACAAGGAAGAAGAAGAAGCTTTGGAGCACAACACACAATACTGAATGTATTTCTAGAGAATGTACAAAGATAAGTAGCCCATTAGGGAAATAGGCATATATACAAGCTGGGGGAAAAAAACCTCCTAAAGAGGGACAAAAGTGCCCCGGCGGTCCTAGAGTGTTCACACACATCACTAACTAAATATATCAACAAATCCCCCCTAGGAGTGATGCGGTGAACAAGTGTTGGTGCAGGACAATCACCAATTGATGTTTTGATGAAGAGTTGAAGTCAAGGTTTGAAGGAAAGATTCAAGTTGTGAAGCATGGAAGAAGAATACATTCAGAAGAGGAAGATGTGTACACATATGTACAGATAGTTCACTTATATCTTTAAGAAGTCATAAGGTTGTAAATTTTTTGTATATATATACTATGAAAATGTCGGGGCAAGTATGAGAGAGCATGAGAATAGAGTAATTAGAAGTTGTATATGTCATTAGACATCTTAGAAGTGAGTCAAGAGTCTCTCATCACTCAGTTGTAATTTTTCTCAGAAATGAAGAAAATGTCGTCCCCGATATTTCTGAGTTTTCTCCTTTTGTGTTAGAGCTTTTGTGGAATGCTTTTGTACAAGTCTAAGTCTATAGGTAATCGACTTCTGTACAAATTTTTAGCTTCCAATTGTGATCAGGCTGAGAGAATTAAGTGTAGGAACATTTGCATATGTGAATGAGAAGAAGTGAAGTTACAGGAGGCACAAAATTTGATACGAATGTTTTGATCAATTCTCCTTCCACAGTTTAACGTTTTGAGCAAGCAAGTACTTAATCTTTAAGTTGGAAGGTAAGCTACTTGTGGCTAAAAGCATTTGTAGAAACGGGTTCTAGATTAAGAGAACCAAAGGTTTAAAGTCATAGGTGTCTAAATCGACTTCTCAGAAGAACAATTTTAGACATAGGTGAGTTGTTGAGATCATTTCTCAAGTTCTACTGAATCTTTTGGAGTGATTCAACTTGGAGAAGGTGCGCAATCTATAGGCGACACTTCATACAAAGTTTTATAAAAAACTTTACATATTTGATAAGGCAATGAGTGAATTATGTGCAGCAGACTTTCTGTGTATTCTCCTTCTTCACAGTTTGTTCAGAAAATTTGACAATTGAGTATTGATCTTCTAAAATTGGTGAAGATCTGAGTTATTCTTGTTATAGAGGTGCTCTAAATACAGGAGTAACTTGTTCTTTTGGAGATTAACACTCTCCATCAGTGGTATCATAGCAGGAAGCTTCAGAATTGAAGAAAGGAGGATCCCGACTGCTGCAGCTGCAAAGAATTCAACATCTGAAGGTTCAAAAGGTGAAGGCTTGAGGATAAAACTTGAAGAAGAAGGTCATATGACACCAAGGAAGACAAAAGGAGTATTATTCAAAGTAAAGGTACATCTATTACTCATAAAGATTGAAGAATTCAATATACAGGTGAAGAAAGGATGGGAGATTCTCTTCAAATAGAGAAATTGGATAGAGAGAACTATCCAGCATGGTCAATGAGGATGGAAGCTCATCTAATGGTCAAAGACTTGATAGCTTACATTACAGGTGAAGAAGAAAAGCCTCAATTCAGAGATCCTAGTGTTCCAACTAGGGAGGAATTATCAGATTTGAAGAATTGGATGAAGAGAGATGCTCAAGCTAGGAGCATTATCTATATGGTAGTCAATGACTACTTGCTACCTCACATTAGAGTTCTTGAAAATGCAAGTGATATATGGAATGCTTTGGAGGAGCATTTCCAAAATACCACAAAGTCTAGGAAGGCATCCTTGTAGGCAAAGTTTACCACATTCAAGAAGAAGGCCTCTCAATCCATTTGAGATTATGTAACTAGAATGAAGGACATTGCAGATGCATTAGGAGCTGTTGATGAAGACATTGAGGAGGATAAATTGGTAAGGAAAATCCTCACAGGTTTGAGAGGTGATTACAAATGGAAGCCATTCATTTTGTCTACTGAATTATCACTTGATCATTTTACTCCTGACTTAAATCAGTTGCTAGGACATATGTTAACCTTTGAGCAGGATGTCAAAGGTGAAGGTGACAAGAGTACAGGTCATGCAATGTACTCAAAGGATAAGAAGAAAAATAGCAAAGGGAAGCAACAAGCAAATGAAGATGAAGGCACAACTAGTCAAGCCAACTCCCTAAGAGGAAGAGGAGGTGGCAAAGGTAGAGGAAGAGGCAGGAATAATGAAGATGGAGTCAAAGCTTGCTGGATTTGTGGTAAGACAAATCACTTAGCTAATGATTGTTGGCATAATAATCAGAGTAATGGTGGATATAATCAGAACTTTAATTCAAGAGGAAGAGGTGGCAGAAATCAAAGAGGTAACTTCAGAGGAAGAGGTAGTAGGGGTTATTTTGGAAGAAATGCAGGTAGAGGATTCCAAAGTCAACAATACAATAATACCTACTACAATTATGCTTCAGATCAGAAGGAGGATTCAACATTGATAATGAATGCTGTTGATATATTTAGGTAGTGATGTGTGTGAACACTCTAGGACCGCCGGGGCACTTTTTTCCCTCTTTAGGAGGTTTTTTCCCCCCGGCTTGTATATACGCCTATTGCCCTAATGGGCTACTTATCTTTGTACATTCTCTAGTAATACATTCAGTCTTTTGTGTTGTGCTCCAAGCTTCTTCTTCTTCCTTGTGTTGTTCGCGTGCTTCCACAGACGTCTAACTCCAACAATTGGTATCAGAGCAACTCGTCGCTTCTTCTAGGGTGCCGTCAACACTCCTCCGTTTGCAGTCTCAGATTCGCACGAAATTTGGTGAGCATACTCAGGGTGTTTCCGAAATCACGATCTGAGCTCGTTTCGGCCTCCGAACGCACTATCGTAGCGCTTGTGCAGGCTATTTTGTCCTTTTGTGCCAAAGGTATATACCAGTTTCTGTTTGCTAGTTTAAGCGTCTTGAAGTTTGCTACAGGTCTAGCAGAACTCGTCTGGGCAGTTCCGTTCAACTTTTTGAGATACAGTCAATTTTCTACATCAAGGTATTTTAGTCACCGGCCATGGCTGAAAGCAGTGATGTATTCCGTATGTTGGCTATTGAGGATAAGTTAGATGGTACCAACTACCCATTATGGGCTTATATGATGCGACATGTACTGGTTGCAAAAGGATTGTGGAACATTGTGCAGGGTGTTGAAAGACGTTCTGTTACACCTGTAACGACAGGTACTGCAAATACATGTGTTGGAGCTGATGAAGATGGTGTCGAAGATGATATTCCGCAGATTCCTGTTCGTGCTTCTGTTTCTGTTGCACCTACTGCAGAGCAAATTCGTTGGGATGGCAGAGATGCCCAGGCACATGCATTGATAGCTTTGTCTGTCAAACGTGCCATTATTCCTCACATTTGCTCTTGCAGAACAGCAAAGGATGCTTGGGATACACTTACCACTTTGTACCAGGCTAGGAATGAGGCTCGTGTTGCTTACCTCCGAAAACAGTTGGAGAGTGAGCACATGAATGAAGGTGATTCTATGGACAGTTTTCTTACAAAGATCAAAGACCTGAAGGAACAATTGATTTCTGCTGATGAGGTTATACCAGATAGCTCACTTGTGCAGACCGTTCTGAATGGTCTTCCTGATTCATATCAGATTTTTGCCTCTACTCTTCGGTTGCTGATGAAAGGCAATCCGAATGCCTTGTCATTTGAGGAATTAGTCTCTGTTCTGTTGCAGGAAGATCAGTCCAGGCAAAACAGGTCCATTATGCGTGTTGCAGATCAAGCTTTCTTGGCTAGTCAGAAGGGCAAAGGAAAATGGAGCTCTTCTACTAGTAAGCAGAAATCTGCAAATGCTGCACAATCGAAGAACCAAGATAAAGATGAGAAGAAATCAGAAAAGCAGAAATTGTTCTGCAAGTACTGTAAAGGAAATGATCATATTATAACTGTCCAAAACTGGCTGCTAAAGAGGCAAAGAAGAAAGAGGCTGGAATGGTTGTTGCAGAGGCCTCTACACCAAAAACAGAGTCTGCAAATCTTGTGCAGGAACAAGAATGGGCGTTTACTACTGTCTGCAAATTTGACCCATCTTCTCATGATCAGTGCATGTCTGCAGTATACTCAGATGTTTGGTACTTTGACAGTGGGGCGACCAAACATATTACCTCGTAGTGCAGTTTCTTCTCTTCACTCGAGCCTGCCCCTACAGGGAATACTGTCACATGCGCCAATAACTCCTCTTATCCTGTTATGGGAGTTGGTAAGATCATTCTGACTACTGCTGATGGTAGTTCTTTCACTTTGTCAGATGCTTTATTTGTGCCAGGGATAAAAAAGAACCTGTTATCAGTTTCTGCATTAGCCAAGATTGGCTTGGTTGTGAAATTCGTTGATGACAGGTGTACAGTCCATGATCTCTCAAATGGCGATGTGATTATTGCTTCTGGCATTTTATGTCGTGGGCTGTATAAGCTCATAGACTATGAAAGATTTGTGAATGATTCGGCATGTGCAGTTCATGATTCTCAGGCTATGTCAGATGCAAAGCTTTGGCATGCACGCTTTGGTCATCTGAATTTTGCTAGTTTGTTATGCCTGCAGAAATCTGAAATGGTGTCCTCTTTGCCCAAACTTGAGGCACCAGGAAAACATGTTTGTGAAGGCTGTATTTTGAGCAAAATGCAGCGTTCTTCCTTTCCAAAAGATGGTTCAGTTCGGGCTATGCAAAAATTGCAGCTTGTACATAGTGATGTCTGTGGTCCTATGCAGATACCCTCTTTTGGAAATTACCTTTACTTCGTGACTTTCATTGATGATTTTTTCGAGGCATGCATGGGTATATCCACTCAAAGCAAAGTCCGAAGTGTTCATGTGCTTCAAACAGTTTTTGGTTTTGGCTCAAAATCTATCAGCATGTAAAATGGGCACCCTCCGTTCTGATCGAGGGCGGGAATATATGTCTTCAGATTTTAATGCATTTCTGGCTGAACGTGGGATAAAACACCAGTGTACAGTGCCGTATACACCTCAACAGAATGGAGTTGCTGAGCGAAAGAAAAGGTCACTCATGGAGATGGCGAGGTGCATGGTCAAAAGTCAGGCTTTACCACATAGTTTCTGGCTTGAGGCTGTCATGTGTGCAGCATATGTACTGAACAGGTGTCCCACTAAAGCGTTGCAGTCTATCACTCCATATGAGGCTTGGCATGATCGCAAGCCATCGTTGCTCATCTGCGTGTTTTTGGTTGTTTGGCATATGCATTAGTGCCTGAACAACATCGCAGAAAATTGGATGATAAGGTAGTAAAATGTATTTTTGTTAGGTACAGTTCTGAAAGTAAAGGCTATCGTCTGTATCATCCATAGACTAAACGCATTCTGGTTAGCCGTGATGTTGTCTTTGTGGAAGATGCTATTCAGCCATTGCTTTCATGTACTAAGGAGACATTTGTTAGCTCCAAAGACATGTATGATACTTTGATGCCTCTTTTTACAGGTGGACAGGCTAGTGCTGGTCATAATGAGGCAACTTCTCAGCCTTTGCAAGTTTCATATGATGATGCAGATCATTCCATTTCTGATGCAGATTTACATGATGCACTTATTGATGAGAGAGCTGATATTGAACAGGCAAAAACTATGCCAAAATGGCTGGTGCAGACTTTGCGTGACAGCAAATTAGATGCACCTTTGTCATATCGTACTCGTTCAGGCTCTCATAGTACCTCCTTTGCATCAGATTGCTATGCTATGGCTGCATCTAGTCTCTGTGATGAGAATGAGCCTGTTTCTTTTGATGAAGCACAAAATTCAGAAAATTGGATGGCTACTATGCAATCTGAATATGATGCTATAATGAAGAAGGGTACATGGTCTTTATGTGACTTGCCTCCTGGCAAGAAGGCCATTGGCACTAAGTGGGTATACAAGCTGAAGCGTAAACCTGATGGTACAGTTGACAGGTATAAGGCTAGGCTTGTTGCAAAGGGTTATGCACATGAAAGAGGCATTGATTTTGATGAGACCTTTGCACCTACATGCCGTATGACTACTGTTCGGAGCATTTGTGCACTTGCAGCCCATCATGGTTGGAATGTACATCAGTTGGACATTAAAACAACATTTCTGAATGGTGACTTGCATGAAGAAGTGTATGTTTTTCAGCCCCGTGGCTTTGTGCAGAAAGGGCATGAAAACCAGGTTTGCAGGTTAAAGAAGGCATTATATGGTTTAAAGCAAGCACCACGTGCTTGGTATGAGAAGATACATGCCTATCTGATTGCACATGGTTTTGAGAACAGTCCAACTGAAAGCACCTTATATGTTAAACATGCTAATGATGTGCTTCTGATCATTGTTGTCTATGTTGATGACATGCTGCTCACTGGTCCTATTGAGACACATATTGCTGATTTTAAGGCTGATTTGCATGCCTCATTTGAGATGTCTGATTTGGGGCATTTGCATCACTATTTAGGCATTCAGTTTATGCACGTTGATGGTGGAATGGCTTTGTGTCAAACGAAATATATTGACACATTATTGCAGCGTTTTGGCCTTGAAGACTGTAATCCTATTGCCACTCCTATGGAGACAGGTTTACGATTGAGTCTTCATGATGCTGGAGATGCATTTGATGTTCTCTATCAGCAGGCTGTTGGATGCTTGATTTACTTATGCATTACTCGGCCAGATATTCAGTTTGCTGTCTCATAGATGAGCAGGTTTATGCATTGCCCATGAGTCATGCATTGGAAAGCGGTTAAGCGCATCTTTCGCTACTTGAGTGGTACTCGGCTACTTGGGTTGTTTTATCCCAAGGGGGGATCTTTACCGCCAGATTTGCATGCTTTTTCTGACTCAGATTGGGCTGGTTGCTATGACACTCATGTGTCCACCAGTGGTTTTTGCTTCATGCTTGGTAGCTCATGTATATCTTGGTTGAGCAAGAAGCAGCCTACTGTGGCCACTTCCAGTTGTGAGGCTGAGTATAGGGCAGTTTTCACAGCGACTGTTGAGTGTGTGTGGCTCAGACGCCTTATGGATGATTTGGTTGTTGGCCAGTCTTCTGCCACCACCATCTTCACTGACAGTCAGAGCGCATTGGCAGTTGCGAGGAACCCTGTGTTCCATGCTCGCACTAAGCACATTGAGGTGCATTATCACTATGTCAGGGAGAGGTTCTCTGATGGGGAGATCAGCTTGGCATATGTGCCCATGCAGGAGAACATTGCAGACCTTTTCACGAAGGCTCTGCCTAGGGAGAAGTTTGAAGCTTTCCGCAAAGCTTTGGGCTTACTTCCTTTTGTGGAGTGATTTCCACATAGCTTGGCACTTCCTTATACATGAGTGCCAGCTCCTTGTTCACCGCATCACTCCCAGGGGGGGTTTGTTGATATATTTAGGTAGTGATGTGTGTGAACACTCTAGGACCACCGGGGCACTTTTTTCCCTCTTTACGAGGTTTTTTTCCCCCGGCTTGTATATACGCCTATTGCCCTAATGGGCTACTTATCTTTGTACATTCTCTAGTAATATATTCAGTCTTGTGTGTTGTGCTCCAAGCTTCTTCTTCTTCCTTGTGTTGTTCGCGTGCTTCCGCAGACGTCTAACTCCAACAAATGCAACTTGTGAAAGGCAAAGTGAAGACCAAAGAGTCTTCTACATTGACTCAGGGTGTAGCAATCACCTGAGTGGTAACATAGCATTGATGACTGATTTGGAAAATAAAGTATCTAATCATGTTGTTCAAACAGGTGACAATACAAAGCACAATCTGAAGTCAATTGGATCAGTGAAGGCCAAGGATGGAAGTACTCTCTTGAGTAAGGTCTTGTATGTTCCTACAATTCCTAAGAATCTGATAAGTGTAGGACAAATTGTTGAAAAAGGTTATGAAGTTAGATTCACCAATGAAGGAGTGTTTGTGGAAGACCCTAGCAATGGGTATAAACAAATTGTTTCAAGGAAGAAAGAAGGAAGATTGTTCACATTGAAGATTCAAGGTAATGTTGGTCATGCCTTGTTCACTTATGGAGAACATAAGATCTCTGAGTTAGATCTTTGGCACAAGAGGCTTGGACACTTCAATGAAAGAGGTATCAAAGATATGATTAACAATGGTTCAATGCTTGGATTGCCTAATGTTGCAGGTCAACATATGACATACAAATGTAAGGCATGTCAATTAGGTAAGGCTCATAAGCAATCTTATTCCAAGCATGGTTTTATGTATACAGAGAAGCTTGAGTTGGTACACACAGATGTGTGGGGACCATCAAAGGATTTCAGTATCAATGGTTCAAGGTACTATGTGATTTATGTTGATGATGCTACCAGATGGATCACTATCTATGTGATCAAAGATAAGTCAGAGGTATTCAATACATTCAAACATTATCATGTGTATGCAGAGAGAGTTACAGGTCATAAGTTGAAGAGACTAAGGTCAGATGGAGGGGGAGAGTATTTCTCTAATGAGTTCAGTGATTACTTGTGGAATGCAGGTATAAAATGGGAAATCACTTGCAGGTACTCTCCTCAACAAAATGGTGTAGCAGAGATAATAAATAGAACTCTTGTTTAGTTTGCAAGGTCAATGATGAAGGAGAAAAATTGCCCAAATTATTTGTGGGCTGAGGCTGTAAATATAGCTACTTATTTGGTCAATAGGCTACCATGTAAAGCTTTGCAGGGTATGACACCATATGAGGCATGGTGGGGTAAGAGACCTACATTAGACCATTGCAAAGTATTTGGATGTTTGGAATATGCATATGTGCCATCACAATTAAGACACAAGTTAGAACCTAAAGATGGAAAATATGTATTCATTGGTTATGATGATAAGCAGATGGGATATAGGTTGTGGAGTCCATCCACAAAACAATTTCTAGTGTCAAAAGATGTTACATTTGATGAGCAAGGTACTTGGTATGCAGGTACAATCAATATTAATACAGGTAATGAAGAAGTTGTGAGTCAAAAGAAAGGTAAATCAAAGGTTCATATATTTGATGAAGAGGAGAATAATGAAGTGTAGGTTGAAGTTGAATAAATGCCAAGATTTGATCTTGAGTGTGAAGAACCAGAAACCTCAAGAAGTGGAGAACTCAGAAGGTCTACAAGGCACAAATGGCAACCTTCAAGGTAAAGCTATGACACTTCTTTTTTGGCTACCAAAGATTATGCTTACATGATAAAGGCAGATGAAGACCCTTCTACATATGAAGAGGCAAAAGGTAAGGAAAATTGGGAGAAAGCTATGCAGGAAGAGTATGATGCATTGATGGAGAATCAGACATGGGAATTGGTTCCTAAACCAAATAGCCAGAAGATCATTGGATGCAAATGGGTCTACAAGACAAAGAGGTTTGCAGATGGAAGTGTGTCTAGGTATAAAGCTAGACTTGTTGTGAAAGGGTTTTCTCAAACATATGGTATTGATTATGATGAGACCTATAGTCCTGTGGCAAAGATGACAACCATCAGGACACTCATAGCCATTACTGCATGTAAAGGTTGGAAATTATGTCAATTAGATGTGAAGAATGCTTTTTTGAATGGTTATATTTCAGATGATGTTTTCATGGAGCAACCTCAAGGATTCAGAGATGGAAGGTATCCAGATCATGTGTGTAAGCTCGAGAGCCTTGTATGGTTTGAAGCAGGCCCCAAGGGCATGGAATTATAGACTTGTGAAGTTTTTGAAAGAACTTTGATTTCAAGTATCTAAGGCAGATAGTAGCTTGCTTGTTAAAGCAAGTGATGATGGGTTCATTTACATGTGCATATATGTTGATGATATAATTCTTAGAGGTACAGATGAGAAAGGCATTCAAAGCCTAAAGAAGCAAATGGAGAAAGAGTTCAAAATCAGTGACTTGGGAGACTTGTCATATTTCTTGGGCATGGAGATTTCATACACTCAACATGGAGTGTATGTGACTCAAGAAAGGTATTTGAGAAACTTGTTAATCAAGTTTAAAATGAATGATTGCAGGGTAGCACCTACTCCAATGGAGGTGAATCACAAATTGATCAGAATTGGTGGAGAAGAATTCAAGGATATGAAGCTATATCAGAGTTTGGTTGGTAGTCTTATCTATGCTACATTAACTAGGCCTGACTTATCATATGCAGTTGGAGTTTTGTCTCAATTCATGCATTGTCCTAGGAAAGAACATTGGATTGCAGGTGAAAGAGTGTTGAGGTACATTAAGGGTACACTCAAAGAGGGTTTGTATTATGGTTTTACATCAGACACAAACATCAAAATATATAGTGATGCAGATTGGGCAGGTAATCCTGATGATAGAAGATCAACATATGGATACTTGTGTTATGTGGGAGATAAGTTAATCTCTTGGTGTTCAAAGAAGCAACATACAATTGCTTTATCATCTACAGAAGCTGAGTACAAAGGTATGGTTGAAGCAGCAAAGGAAGTGATATGGCTTAAGACTCTCATGAAGAGTTTTGACACCATACAAAGTACACCTATCATTTATGGAGATAACATGAGTTCATTGTATTTAGCTGCTAATCCTGTGTTTCATGCAAGGACTAAACACATTGAGATTCAATATCACTTTCTGAGAGAAAAAGTGATGGATAAAGAGATTGAATTCATACATACTTCAACAAAAGATCAGATAGCTGATATGCTTACCAAAAGCTTGGATGGACCAAAGCTACAGAGATTCAAAGACATGGCAGGCATAAAGAAGATAGAGAAAACCTCAATTGATGATTGAGGGGGAGCTATTGGTGCAGGACAATCACCAATTGATGTTTTGATGAAGAGTTGAAGTCAAGGTTTGAAGGAAAGATTCAAGTTGTGAAGCATGGAAGAAGAATACATTCAGAAGAGGAAGATGTGTACACATATGTACAGATAGTTCACTTATATCTTTAAGAAGTCATAAGGTTGTAAATTTTTTGTATATATATACTATGAAAATGTCAGGGCAAGTATGAGAGAGCATGAGAATAGAGTAATTAGAAGTTGTATATGTCATTAGACATCTTAGAAGTGAGTCAAGACTCTCTCATCACTCAGTTGTAATTTTTCTCAGAAATGAAGAAAATGTCGTGCCCGATATTTCTGAGTTTTCTCCTTTTGTGTTAGATCTTTTGTGGAATGCTTTTGTACAAGTCTAAGTCTATAGGTAATTGACTTCTGTACAAATTTTTAGCTTCCAATTGTGATCAGGCTGAGAGAATTAAGTGTAGGAACATTTGCATATGTGAATGAGAAGAAGTGAAGTTACAAGAGGCGCAAGATTCGATACAAATGTTTTGATCAATTCTCCTTCCACAGTTTAAAGTTTTGAGCAAGCAAGTACTTAATCTTTAAGTTGGAAGGTAAGCTACTTGTGGCTAAAAGCATTTGTAGAAACGGGTTCTAGATTAAGAGAACCAAAGGTTTAAAGTCATAGGTGTCTAAATCGACTTCTCAGAAGAACAGTTTTAGACATAGGTGAGTTGTTGAGATCATTTCTCAAGTTCTACTGAATCTTTTGGAGTGATTCAACTTGGAGAAGGTGTGCAATCTATAGGCAACACTTCATACAAAGTTTTATAAAAAACTTTACATATTTGATAAGGCAATGAGTGAATTATGTGCAGCAAACTTTTTGTGTATTCTCCTTCTTCACAGTTTGTTCAAAAAATTTGACAATTGAGTATTGATCTTCTAAAATTGGTGAAGATCTGAGTTATTCTTGTTATAGAGGTGCTCTAAATACAAGAGTAACTTGTTCTTTTGGAGATTAACACTCTCCATCAACAAGTAGCTGGCACTCATGTATAAGGAAGTGCCAAGCTATGTGGAAATCACTCCACAAAAGGAAGTAAGCCCAAAGCTTTGCGGAAAGCTTCAAACTTCTCCCTAGGTAGAGCCTTCGTGAAAAGGTCTGCAATGTTCTCGTACGTGGGCACATATGCCAAGTTGATCTCCCCAGCAGAGAACCTCTCCCTGACATAATGATAATGCACCTCAATGTGCTTAGTGTGAGCATGGAACACAGGGTTCCTCGCAACTGCCAATGCGCTCTGACTATCAGTGAAGATGGTGGTGGCAGAAGTCTGACCAACACCAAAATCAGCCATAAGGCGTCTGAGCCACACACACTCAACAGTTGCTGTGAAAGCTGCCCTATACTCAGCCTCACAACTGGAAGTGGCCACAGTAGGCTGCTTCTTGCTCAACCAAGATATACATGAGCTACCAAGCATGAAGCAAAAGCCACTAGTGGACACACGAGTGTCATAGCAACGAGCCCAATCAGAGTCAGAAAAAGCATGCAAATCTGGCGGTAGTGATCCCCCCTTGGGATAAAACAACCCAAGTAGCCGAGTACCACTCAAGTAGCGAAAGATGCGCTTAACCACCTGCCAATGCTTCACTCCTGGGCAATGCATAAACCTTCTCATCTGTGAGACAAAGTTCATAAAACCATGTGCAATCATATAGGCATGTATATTCTCATACCAAGCACGTGGTGCTTGCTTTAAACCATATAATGCCTTCTTTAACCTGCACACTTGGTTTTCATGCCCTTTCTGCACAAAGCCCCGGGGCTGAAAAACATACACTTCTTCATGTAAGTCACCATTCAGAAATGCAGTTTTAATGTCCAACTGATGTACATTCCAACCATGATGGGCTGCAAGTGCACAGATGCTCCGAACAGTAGTCATACGACATGTGGGTGCAAAGATCTCATCAAAATCAATGCCTCTTTCCTACGCATAACCCTTTGCAACAAGCCTAGCTTTATACATGTCAAATGTACCATCAAGTTTACGCTTCAGCTTGTATACCCACTTAGTTCCAATGGCCTTCTTGCCAGGAGGCAAGTCACATAAAGACCAAGTACCATTCTTCATTACAACATCATATTCAAATTGCATAGCAGCCATCCAATTTTTTGAATTTTGTGCTTCATCAAACCAAACAGGCTCATTCTCATCACAGAGACTAGATGCAGCCATAGCATAGCAATCTGATGCAAAAGAGGCACTATGAGAGCCTGAACGAGTACGATATGACAGAGGTGCATCTAATTTGCTGTCACGCAAGGTCTACACTAGCCATTTTGGCATAGTTCTTGCCCGCTCAATATCAACTCTCTCATCAATAAGTGCATCATGTAAATTTGCATCAGAAATGAAATTATCTGCATCATCACATGAAACCTGCAAAGGTTGAGAAGTTGCCTCATTAGGACCAGCAGTAGACTCTCCACCTGTAAAAAGAGGCATCAAAGTATCATACATGTCTTTGGAGCTAACAGATGTCTCCTTAGTACATGAAAGCAATGGCTGAATATCATCTTCCACAAAAACAACATCACGGCTAACCAGAATGTGTTTAGTCTGTGGATGATACAGACGATAGCCTTTACTTTCAGAACTGTACCCAACAAAAATACATTTTACTGCCTTATCATCCAATTTTCTGTGATGTTGTTCAGGCCACTAGTGCATATGCGAAACAACCAAAAACCCGCAGATGAACAACAGATGGCTTGCGAACATGCCAAGCCTCATATGGAGTGATAGACTGCAGCGCTTTAGTGGGACAACTGTTAAGTACATATGTTGCACACATGACAGCCTCAAGCCAGAAACTATGTGGTAAAGCCTGACTCTTGACCATACACCTCGCCATCTCCATGAGTGACCTGTTCTTTCGTTTAGCAACTCCATTGTGCTGAGGTGTATACGGCACTATACACTAGTGTTTTATCCCACGTTCAGCCAGAAATGCATTAAAATCAGAAGATATATAGCCCCCCCCTCGATCAGAACGGAGGGTGCCCATTTTACATGCTGACAGATTTTCAGCCAAAACCAAAAATTGTTTGAAGCACATGAACACTTCGAGCTTTGCCTTCAATGGATATACCCATGCATGCCTCGAAAAATCATCGATGAAAGTCACGAAGTAAAGATAATTCCCAAAAGAAGGTGTCTGCATAGGACCACAGACATCACTATGTACAAGCTGCAATTTCTGAGTAGCCCGAACTGAACCATCTTTTGGAAAGGACGAATGCTTCATTTTGCCCAAAATACAGCCTTCACAAACATGTTTTCCAGGTGCCTCAAGTTTGGGCAAAGAGGACACCATTTCAGATTTCTGCAGGCGTAGCAAACTAGCAAAATTCAGATGACCAAAGCGTGCATGCCAAAGCTTTGCATCTGACATAGCCTGAGAATCATGAACTGCACATGCCGAATCATTCATAGATCTGTCATAGTCTATGAGCTTATACAGCCCACGACATAAAATGCCAGAAGCAATAATAACATCGCCATTTGATAGATCATGAACTGTTCATCTGTCATCAACAAATTTCACAATTAAGCCAATCTTGGCTAATGCAAAAACTGATAACAAATTCTTCTTGATCCCTGGCACAAAATAAAGCATATGAAAAGGTGAAAGAACTACCATCAGCAGTAGTCAGAATGATCTTACCAACTCCCATAACAGGATAAGAGGAGTTGTTGGCGCATGTGATAGTATTTCTTGTAGGGGCAGGCTCGAGTGAAGAGAAGAAATTGTGCTGCGAGGTAATATGTTTGGTCACCCCACTATCAAAGTACCAAACATCTGAGTCTACTGCAGACATGCACTGATCATGAGAAGATGGGTCAAAATTGCAGACAGTAGTAAACGCCCGTTCTTCTTCCTACACAAGATTAGCAGACTCTGTTTTTGGTATAGAGGCCTATGCAACAACCATTCCAGCCTCTTTCTTCTTTGCCTCTTTAGCAGCGAGTTTTGGACAGTTCTTTATGATATGATCATTCCCTTTACAGTACTTACAAAACAATTTCTGCTTTTCTGTTTTTTTCTCATCTTTATCTTCCTTCTTCGAATATGTAGAATTAGCATATTTCTGCTTACTAGTTGAAGAGCTCCATTTTCCTTTCCCCTTCTGACTAGCCAAGAAAGCTTGATCTGCAACTCGCATAATGGACCTATTCTGCCTGTACTGATCTTCCTGCAATAGAACAGAGACTAACTCCTCAAATGATAAGGCATTCGGATTGCCTTTCATCATCAACTGAAGAGTAGAAGCAAAACTCTGATATGAATCAGGAAGACCATTCAGAACGGTCTGCACAAGTGAGCTAACTTGTATAACCTCATTAGTAGAAATCAACTGTTCCTTCAAATCTTTGATCTTTGTTAGGAAACTGTCCATAGAATCACCTTCATGCATGTGCTCACTCTCCAATTGTTTTCGGAGGTAAGCAACACGAGCCTCATTCCTAGCTTGGTACAATGTGGTAAGTGTATCCCAAGCATCCTTAGCTGTTCTGCAAGAGCGAATGTGAGGAATAATCGCACGTTTGATAGACAAAGCTATCAATGCATGTGCCTGGGCATCTCTGCCATCCCAACGAATCTGCTCCACAGTAGGTGCAGTAGAAACCGCAGCACGAACAGGAATATGCAGAATATCATCATCTTTGACACCTTCTACATCAGCTTCAGTACCTGCAGTTGTAATAGTTGTAGGTGTGATAGGACGTTTTTTGACACCGTGTACAATGTTCCATAGTCTTTTTGCAACCAACACATGTTGCATCATATAAGCCCATAATGGGTAGTTGGTACCATCCAACTTATCCTCAACAGCCAACATACGGAATACATCACTACTTTCAGCCATGGCCGGTGACTAGAATACCTTGATGCAGAAAATTGACTGTATCTCAAAAAGTTGAACAGAACTGCCCAGACGAATTCTGCTAAACCTGTAGCAGACTTTGAGACGCTTATACTGGCGAACAGAAACTGGTATATACCTTTGGCACAAAAAGACGAAATAGCATGCACAAGCACTACGATAGTGCATTCGGAGGCCGAAACGAGCTCAGATCACGATTTCGGCACCATACAGCGAATCTGTTTTGATCTCGAAAACCTGTTGAGTATGCTCACCAAAATTCATGCAATTTTGAGACTGCAAACGGAGGAGTGTCGATGGCGCCCTAGATGAAGCGACGACCTGCTCTGATACCAATTGTTGGAGTTAGCTGTCTGCGGAAGCATGCGAACAGCACAAGGAAGAAGAAGAAGCTTGGAGCACAACACACAATACTGAATGTATTACTAGAGAATGTACAAAGATAAGTAGCTCATTAGGGCAATAGGCGCATATACAAGCCGGTGGGAAAAAAACCTCCTAAAGAGGGGAAAAAGTGCCCCGGCGGTCCTAGAGTGTTCACACACATCACTACCTAAATATATCAACAAATTGTACTTGGGAGTTATGTGAATTGCCAAAAGGAAAAAATGCCATTGGTACAAAGTGGGTTTACAAGATTAAGAGAAAGTCTGATGGTAGCATTGATCGCTACAAAGCTAGATTGGTTGCCAAAGGATATGCGCAACCAAATGGCATTGACTATGAGGAGTCTTTTACACCTACTTCACGCATGACTACCATTTGTATCGTGGTTGCATTGGCTACCCATCGAGGTTGGAAAGTGCATCCGTTGGACATAAAAACAGCCTTCTTGAATGATGATTTTCCAGAAGAGGTCTATGTGAAGCAACCTCCTAGATTTGCTATGAAAGGGAAAGAGCATATGGTTTGTCATTTGCATAAAGCCTTGTATGGTCTCAAGCAAGCTCCACGTGCATGGTATGACAAAATACATAAGCACTTGATGTATTTGGGATGCTACTTTGTGTATATCTATGAAAGAAAGAAATCTGAACATTATGTATTTTAGATTTAAACAAAACACTTTGAAAGACCATGCATAAAAAAATTCATTATATCATCAAGTTTTGATTTAGGGATACTTACGTTTGATTTTCCATTTTTGAATTGTTTGAATAGGGAGAAAATTTCTCAATGGAGTGCTCAAATGAAAGTTCTTGATTATAACAAACTTAGGATTAATTTGAGATAATCTCAAATCACATTAAATTTATTTAATAATGAACATTTTTAGCTTATTACAAACCATCTATTGTTTTCAAGTATTTTGATTTGTTGTTTAGAGTTAACATATTGAAGGAATAAATCCACTTTTTTATCGTAAAGAATATATTTATCGAATTGGGATAATTGGCAAAAATTTTCCTCAAATTACCTTAGCAAGCCTATTATTTATAGTCCCTTGTTTGGTGTTTTTACCCAAAAGAGGACCTATTCATTTTCATTAAGTCATTTGCTTGTTTTAGTCATTGTCTCTACTCTACCTTTTTTTTTTCTTCTCATTGCTGCAACACTCTCCCCCTCCTAGTATATATCATCCTTGATAGAGCTTCATTCGGGTTGTTTTCTTGACACACAACTTGTGGGTTCAGAATACTTGGTTTGTGTGTTATAAGTTTCTTGAAGTGCTCCTGGAAAACGGCTATTTTCACCATTGTTTGGTATTCTAATAGATGCCTTTTCTAGACTTCAAATCTTCATGTTGTGTAGCCTAAATTTTTTCTATTGGCTACATCTTGCGGTTCCTTGGATCTTCTTTTCCTTCTAGCTAGTTGAGACTTGTGCATGCCCGTGCAAGGCTCTGAGCAAAGCTTCACCCTTTCTTCAAACATATTTCATTTCAGATTGGCCTACATTTTCTTTTTATGTCATATTCTTTTCTTCTTCCTTACACTATTAGCTTGTTCATTTAAGCTCTTTGTTGCAACTGGTGCTGTGTCTTCCACATTCTTGAATCATTTCATCTTTAACATGATAGTATTCGTATGTATGCATGATAATTTGATAATTTCTTTTATCTTGTTGATTGATGGCCTTTGACTGCCGAGAAATTCATTCCATTTATCTATCTTTATTGGGTCATCAGGGGTTGTTCTATTATATGAATAAAAGTCTAACCCATAAGCAACTAGATGTGCATTAAGAGTGTAGATCATCTTCAAAAATACATCAGAGCCCTATTCAAAAAAGCCTTTAAAAAATGTTTCATCAAAATTTTATTAACAAGGATTGGGAAAGAATATTCATCTAGAATATTAGGCCATGAGTGTGGCTCTACTGTCGGTAAGAGACAAATGAAATAGAAGAGGCTTAACTCCAATAAAATTGAGGAATGTATATCTTGTATCCTTGAAAAACTTCAAAACTGTAAGGATCATGCTCAAAATCCTGCTAGTATTCTTTACTATCAGGTATGGAACACTTGAATGTACCTTACCCCAATGTTTGATTGTGTGAATCATGTAATCTTTGGCTACTAAGTAACCATGCGATAAACCCAATAATAAAGAAAATTGAGCCAAGCTTTATTGATTTGTCCCTTTCTTGAATTTTTTCCATGATAATCTCTATGGCTCATGAAAAAAGCAAGGTTCAACTCTAATAGGTAAGGAAATCTACCCGATATGGCCTGAATGTGGGATTTTTCTCCAATAATTTCTTTTTCAATTCATAGTCTAAAAGATCCTACTCTCTTTAAGGTCGCAAATATGCATAAGAATGGATTATTCCAACCAAGTCTTCAATGTTCTGTTTGACACTTAATCCTTATGGATCTTTAACTGGATCTCAAATCTTAGATGTCTTCTTGATCCTTCAAGAATTCTCCTCCTTTATATGTTAGATGTGTTTTAAGATGTCCTATGTTGACATCGTAATTAGTGTTGATATATTTAGGTAGTGATGTGTGTGAACACTCTAGGACCACCGGGGCACTTTTTTCCCTCTTTAGGCCGCGTCTTGTATATATGCCTATTGCCCTAATGGGCTACTTATCTTTGTACATTCTCTAGTAATACATTAATTATTGTGTGTTGTGCTTCAAGCTTCTTCTTCTTCCTTGTGCTATTCGCATGCTTCCGCAGACGTCTAACTCCTAATTATTGTGTGTTGTGCTTCAAGCTTCTTCTTCTTCCTTGTGCTATTCGCATGCTTCCGCAGACGTCTAACTCAGAGTAGGTCGTCGCTTCATCTAGGGTGTCGTCTACACCTCTCCGATTGTAGTCTCAGATTCGCACGAAATTTGGTGAGCATACTCAGGGTGTTTCAGAGATCAAAACTGCTTCGCTTTCTGGTGCTGAAATCACGATCTGAGCTCGTTTCGGCCTCCGAACGCACTATCATAGTGCTTGTGCAGGCTATTTCATCATTTTGTGCCAAAAATATATACCTGTTTTGGTTTGCCAATATAAGTGTCTCGAAGCCTGCTACAGGTTTAGCAGAACTCGTCTGTGTAATTTTGTTCAATTTTTTGAGATACAGTCAATTTTCAGCATCAAGGTATTTTAGTCACCAACCATGGATGAAAGCAGTGATGTATTTCGTATGCTGGTTATTGAGGATAAGTTGGATGGTACCAACTACCCGTTGTGGGCTTATATGATGTGACATGTATTGGTTGCAAAAGGACTGTGGAACATTGTGCAGGGTGTTGAAAAACATCCTATCACACTTGCAATAGTTACAACTGCAGGTACTGAAGCTGATGCAGAAGGTGTCAAAGATGATGATAGTCTGTATATTCCTGTTCGTGCTACGGTTTTTGCTGCATCTACTGTAGAGCAGATTCATTGGGATGGCAGAGATGCTTAGGCACATGCATTGATAGCTTTGTCTGTCAAACGTGCCATTATTCCTCAC
Source organism: Ceratopteris richardii (assembly GCA_020310875.1). Lineage (NCBI taxonomy): Eukaryota > Viridiplantae > Streptophyta > Polypodiopsida > Polypodiales > Pteridaceae > Ceratopteris > Ceratopteris richardii. Next base: position 71,183,334 of record CM035444.1, read on the forward strand.
ATTCGCTCTTGCAGAACAGCTAAGGATGCTTGGGATACACTTACCACATTGTACCAAGCTAGGAATGAGGCTCATGTTGCTTACCTCCAAAAACAGTTGGAGAGTGAGCACATAAATGAAGATGATTCTATGGACAGTTTTCTAACAAAGATCAAAGACTTGAAGGAACAATTGATTTCTACTGATGAGGTTATACTAGATAGCTCACTTGTGCAGACCGTTTTGAATGGCTTTCGTGATTCATATCAGAGTTTTGCTTCTACTCTTCGATTGATGATGAAAGGCAATCCAAATGCCTTGTCATTTGAGGAGTTCGTCTCTGTTCTTTTGCATGAAGATTAGTCCAGGTAGAACAGGCCATTATGCGTGTTGCAGATCAAGCTTTCCTAGCTAGTCAGAAGGGCAAAGGAAAATGGAGCTCTTCTACTAGTAAGCAAAAATCTGCAAATGTTACACATTCAAAGAACCAAGATAAAGATGAGAAAAAATAAAAAAAGCAGAAATTGTTTTGCAAGTACTATAAAGGGAATGATCATATCATAAAGAACTGTCCAAAAGTGGCTGCTAAAGAGGCAAAGAAGAAAGAGGCTGGAATGGTTGTTGCAGAAGCCTTTACACCAAAAATGGAGTCTGCTAATCTTGTGCAGGAAGAAGAATGGGCGTTTACTACTGTTTGTAGTTTTGACCCTTCTCATGAGCAGTGCATGTCTATAGTAGACTCAGATGTTTGGTACTTTGATAGTGGGGTGAACAGACATATTACCTCGCAGTGCAGTTTCTTCTCTTCACTCGAGCCTGCCCCTATAGGGAATACTGTTGCATGCACCAACAACTCCTATTATCCTGTTATGGGAGTTGGTAAGATCATTTTGACTACTGCTGATGGTAGTTCTTTCACTTTGTCAGATGCTTTGTTTGTGCAAGGGATCAAGAAAAATCTGTTATCAGTTTCAGCATTAGCAAAGATTGTCTTGGTTGTGAAATTTGTCGCTGACAGATGTACAATTCGTGATTTGTCAAATGGCGACGTGATTATTGCTTTTGGCATTCTATGTCGTGGGCTATATAAGCTCATAGACTATGAAATATATGTAAATGATTTGGCATGTGCAGTACATGATTCTCAGGCTATGTCAGATGCAAAGCTTTGGCATGCATGCTTTGGTCATCTGAATTTTGCTAGTTTGCCACACCTGCAGAAATCTGAAATGGTGTCCTCTTTGCCCAAACTTAAGGCACCAGGAAAACATGTTTGTGAAGGCTATATTTTGGGCAAAATGCAGCATTCCTCCTTTCCAAAAGATGGGTAAGTTCGGGCTACTCAGAAATTGCATCTTGTACATAGTGATGTCTGTGGTCCTATGCAGACACCTTCTTTTGGAAATTATCTTTACTTCATGACTTTCATTGATGATTTTTCTAGGCATGCATGGGTATATCCATTGAAGGAAAAGTCCGAAGTGTTCATGTGCTTCAAACAGTTTTTGGTTTTGGCTGAAAATCAGTCAACATGTAAAATGGGCACCCTCCATTCTCATTGAGGGGGGGAATATATGTCTTCTGATTTTAATGCATTTCTGGCTGAACATGGGATAAACACCAGTGTACAGTGCCGTATACACCTCAATAGAATGGAGTTGCTGAACGAAAGAATAGGTCACTCATGGAGATGACGAGGTGTATGGTCAAGAGTCATGCTTTACCACATAATTTCTGGCTTGAGGCTATCATGTGTGCAGCATATGTACTTAACACGTGTCCCACTAAAGCGCTACAATCTATCACTCCATACGAGGCTTGGCATGATCGCAAGCCATTTGTTGCACATCTGCATGTTTTTGGTTGTTTGGCATATGCATTAGTGCCTGAACAACATCGGAGAAAATTGGATGATAAAGCTAATGAAGAACGGTACTTGGTCCTTATGTGACTTGCCTCCTGGCAAGAAGGCCATTGGCACTAAGTGGGTTTACAAGCTGAAGCGTAAGCCTGATGGAACAGTTGACAAGTATAAGGCTAGGCTTGTTGCAAAGGGTTATTCATAAGAAAGAGGCATTGATTTTGATGAGACCTTTGCACCTACATGTTGTATGACTACTATTCGGAGCATCTGTGCACTTGCAGCCCATCATGGTTGGAATGTACATCAGTTGCACATTAAAACTGCATTTCTGAATGGTGACTTGCATGAAGAACTTTATGTTTTTTAGCCCCGTGGCTTTGTGCGAAAAGGGCATGAAAACCAGGTGTGCAAGTTAAAGAAGGCATTATAGGTTTAAAGCAAGCACCACGTGCTTGGCATGAGAAGATACATGCCTATCTGATTGCACATGGTTTTGAGAAGGTCCAATTGAAAGCACCTTATATGTTAAGCATGCTAATGATGTGCTTCTGATCATTGTTGTCTATAATGTTGATGACATGCTACTCACGAGTCCTATTGAGAAGCATATTGCTGATTTTAAGGCTGATTTGCATGCCTCATTTGAGATGTCGGATTTGGGGCATTTGCATCACTATTTGGGCATTCAATTTATGCAAGTTGATGGTGGAATGGCTTTGTGTCAAACGAAATATATTGACACATTATTGTAGCATTTTGGCCTTGAAGACTGTAGGCCTATTGCCACTCCTATGGAGACAGGTTTACGATTGAGTCTTCATGATGTTGGAGATGCATTTGATGTTGTCCTCTATGAGCAAGCTATTGGATGCCTGATTTACTTATTCATTACTCGGCCACATATTCAGTTTGATGTCTCACAGATGAGCAGGTTTATGCATTACCCAGGTGTCAAGCATTGGCAGGCGGTTAACCGCATCTTTCGCTACTTGAGTGGTACTCGGCTACTTGGGTTGTTTTATCCCAAGGGGGGATCACTACCACCAGATTTGCATGCTTTTTCTGACTCAAACTGGGCTGGTTGCTATGACACTCATGTCTCCACTAGTGGCTTTTGCTTCATGCTTGGTAGCTCATGTATATCTTGGTTGAGCAAGAAGCAACCTATTGTGGCCACTTCCAGTTGTGAGGCTGAGTATAGGGCAGCTTTCACAGCTATTGTTGAGTGTGTGTGGCTCAGATGCCTTATGGTTGATTTGGGTGTTGGTGAGTCTTCTTCCACCACCATCTTCACTGAAAGTCAGAACGCATTGGCAGTTGCGAGGAACCCTGTGTTCCATGCTCGCACTAAGCACATTGAGGTGCATTATCATTATGTCAGGGAGAGGTTCTCTGCTGGGGAGATCAGCTTGGCATATGTGCCCATGTAGGAGAATATTGCAGACCTTTTCACGAAGGCTCTACCTAGGGAGAATTTTGAAGCTTTTCACAAAGCTTTGGGCTTACTTCCTTTTGTGGAGTGATTTCCACATAGCTTGGCACTTCCTTATACATGAGTGCCAGCTACTTGTTCATCGCATCACTCCCAAGGGGGATTTGTTGATATATTTAGGTAGTGATGTGTGTGAACACTCTAGGACCGCCAGGGCACTTTTTTCCCTCTTTAGGAGGTTTTTTCCCGCAGCTTGTATATATGCCTATTGCCCTAATGGGCTACTTATCTTTGTACATTCTCTAGTAATACATTAATTATTGTGTGTTGTGTTCCAAGGTTCTTCTTCTTCTTTGTGCTGTCCGCGTGCTTCCACAGATGTCTAACTCCAACAATTAGATCTTTCTTATTCTTCTTGTTGACTTGAATAATCTTAGATCCAAAAGATGATCTTTCTGAGATTTTTTTCAAGCGTGGCTTAAGATCTTATTTATGTTCTTTGAATTTAATTCATAATTTTTAGGTGAAGCTTTAGAGCTTCAATCTTTGGAGTTCATCTTCGAAATCCAAGAAGCTCATCATTTCTTTATTTATAATTCTCAATACATTAAGTTTATTGAGAGATAGAAACTTCACTATCCATTAGAAGATTTTTTTCTTTCCTTTGAGAGGATGATTGAAGAAGATGCTTGATTCTAGACATTATTTTCTTCATGTATTCCATTGGATCATGAGTTTCTTTTTCTTATATCCATCAAGGAAAATTACTCAATGAAAATGAGTTCCACTATCCCATACAGTGGGTTCTTCATCTAATCCACAAAACTACATCTCTATGCTTTTGTATTTCACCTTCTCTATGCTATTTAATGCTCTCTAAATCATATGCTATGATCTATGGTACCAAATTCTGAGAGCAAGGACTAACGTGCTTTGGATACACCACAATTAATTTTACATAATTTTCAAGAATAGTTAGTTAACCATTTTAGGTGGTGTAACTGATCTTGTCAAGCTTAAAGAGTGACGTGATCTTTGCCCTACTTGGGACTTTTTTATTTCCTTATCTTCTTTAGCCAAATAAGAGATAAGACTAGGTCTTTCTTGATTAGATACCGTTTTTAGATCCCATGTTCAAACTTAAACTATGAGTTGTATTTGGGGATCTGACTTTTATGCTTCATCCATGCAAACTTTTTCCTTAGCTCTTTACTATTAGAATCCACAACTTATGTTGTGTTATCCCAAGAAGCATCAAGCTATCTTTAGGATATGATTTATAGCTCTTACAATTTCTTTTTCTAAACCACTTAGGATTTCTATGATCCTTATGGTTTATGAAAGTTTTCATTTACATAGAATTTGTTTGAGAAATACAAACCCTTAAGAACTTCATATAGGTTGGAAGATGCAATGAAAAAAGTGTGAAGAGCTTGAATGTGGGGAAGTGCTCCAACTCTATTTATTTTATTCCTTGCAATATCTTATTTGATCTTTTTAGAGCATAAGGTATGATGTGTTAGGGACTTTCCCCTCCTTAAAGAGATTTCATCCTCAAAAATTTCTTGAGGGCATATTGAAAAATTGTGCTCTTTCTATTACTCTTTATTTATTTTTAATCTTTTATTTTTCCTTGAAAAAAATAACTATTAAGAGCTTTTTTCTTTCTTTCATCAAGGCTTACTAAAAATATGTTATGTAAATTCAAGCCTTGATTACACATAAATCTGGCATCCCATACCATCGAATCCACTTCAAAATCTTAGACCTCCGATACCATCCAACTTACACTTCCACTTCATGAAGGTAAATTTAGCTTTATCCTTGGTATCAAACCTTCTTTTGGTATAATCAAGTGAGATCCATTACTCCTTCGACATCGAAGTTGTTACTTCCATTGAAAAGCAGTGTTATTGCTTGTGTGAAAATGAAATTTTGTACTTACAACTTGGTAAGACTTAATCTTAAAGATTGTCTTTTCAATGAATCCTTTGTTTAGATGTACATTGGATGATTGTTCTTATTTCATCTGATAATAGAGCTAGTTCTTATCTAAATATTATCTTTGGACATAATAAAGAATCTACACTTAAAAGAATAATTTATTTACAATTCTTACTTTGAAGAAGATGGCAACATCTCTTAATATTTAAAGTAGTCCTTTACTTAGGACATTTGTACATGGTATTTAGGGTATCTTTGAACCCCTTATTTTATCTACCTCAAACTTTCCATTGTGAGCCGCCGGAAAGGAACTCATAATTTTTGTAATATATACCCTGAAAAGTCACACTCATACTAAAAAGGCGTAGCGCAAAAGTTGTAACTCTTTACAAATTAATGGAAGGGGAGTCGCGTGAAGCAGAAGGCGTCGTGTCGCCGGACTGTTCGTCTAGGCGAAAGCTTCCCTTTTGAAGAAAGTACGGTGATTTCTGGTTGTACTGCGGTGCAGTGTGGAGAGAATTTTGCCTCATCTGGTCAGAATTTGATCACTTTCGGTGATAGGTTCACGTTATCCGATGAGAACGCTTCCGGTGACAGTGCAACCGGGTCCGATGAGAATTTGATGATTTTCGGTGAGAGTTCAGTATTACCTGGTGGCGATTCAAAGTTTTTCGGTGAAATTGCAGTGCTGTTTGGTGGAAAATTACTGCGTTCACCATTTCTCGGTGCAAGTTTAGCCAATTTCGACAGTAAAGTTGAGGAAGGGCTTTTAGATTTTGAACTAAGCAAGCGGTTCAAAGATATCTTAGGACCGAAAAGTGAGTAAGTTGACCATACAGTCCCGGAATATCAAGAAATATCTCCCCAAAATTCAGGTAACAACAATAACACCAACAACAATAGTACCATGAGTGGCTCACAACAACAATAACAGCAATAACAACAACAACAACAACAATAACAACAACAACAGATTGTTCCACCACGTCCGGTGCCAATCGGAGTCACGTATATAAAATTTAGAGGTTTTTCGAGAGATGATCCCGATGCGCATGTGACCGAACGATGTTATCACTAAGTGGTTCATCAACGGATTAAAGCCTCAATTGAAGCAGATCATGATCATACGGTGTGTGGGTGGAATGACTTTGGATGTCGTAATTGCTATGGCGTTACAATTAGAAAATAAGGTGGGTGGATTCACTGAAGATCTAGAGTGGCTGAAAGCGTTTAGGCAATCCAGCGAGGATCCTTTGAAACAAATTTACTATACCAAATGTAAAAATCCAGGGCACAACAGCTCAACATGCGCTCTGAATCAAATGTATTATGCTAATTGCCATACAACAGACCGCACTACGCAGACTTGCTCGTACAATGCAAAGATACAGAACAAAGCAGTTGGTAATGCCATCATTCAGGAACAAGGGCAACCGGCCAGCCATTATGTACCACCACAGATGAGGAATACCCCGTACCAGGGATACATGAATTATTGAGGAGGATGGTCAAATAATTTTGGATAAGCTCGATGGAATGCAAGCCCATCCAGAGAAGGTGCATCTCCTCCACCCCTTAAATGTCATTTTTGTGGTGAAATTGGGCATATCCGAAGGTTCTGTAAAGATGCGGTTGAGTACGATAAAAAGAAAAAGGAACGACAACATCCAATGGCGAATATGGTGTACATTTTAGCGGTAGACACGTAAGCAACAGTGGTCCAAACATGTTTAGGAAGGCAATTACAGCCAGCGGCACAGATTTTTGAACCTGGAATTCGTGAACAACAGAAGGTGTTTACAAAACCAAGTAAGTGGGCGATGCAGCAACGAATCGTGTTCCCTGACCCTTTTCTGGTGATGCAGCAAAGCATACCGTCGGAAGTACCAGAAGGGCAAAATCTGACTCACAATACCGGAGTCCATATTGGAAACAACCAAAACTGATTCGATGTGGGATGTTCTGTCCAAGGCATCAATTACATTGCCCTTGGGTCAATTATTGGCTTTGATCCCTAGAGTGCGTCAACAGTTCTAGCAGTAGGTCAGTCCAGGATTCTCGAGTGCCCCAACAACAGCCACAATCCAACCAGAATTGGACCCAATGGTGGGCCATACAATACCCTTGATTACGGTATGGTACAAAAATCATAAAATCACACATCTTAATTGATGGCGGATCTGGTGTAAACATAGCAACAACAACACTTTGCAAACGGATGGGGTGGACGCAAATTGAACCTGTTCAATTCTTTGTATGCATGGTTGATCAATCTAGAGTCCATCCGGTGGGCTTGGTGCGAGACATTCCGATTACTCTGGTAGGTGTTGTTTTCAAAATGACCGTTGTGCTTGACTTACCAGAATCTAGCTTGGACTATAATCTGCTCCTTGGATGTCCGTGGCTTAAACAAGCTAAGGTAGTGCAAGACTGGTCAGCACAGGAATTAGTTTTTAAAAATAACCACCAGAAATATGTTGTTCCACTGGACGATATGAAACCTTGTGACTTACATGCACGACCATATCTAGCGGAGCCTGTACACATGTTGGATGGTCTCTCCGATGATGAAGAGGAAGCTTTTCTTACAGCCAACAAGGATCTGATGGCACTTGGCACTGTAGATTTACAAACGGTGGCTGATAACTGGAGTTCGGTAGCCTGTACGGTGGTACCATTGACCGGTGAGCACGAGTCAAGTACAAAACAGACCTTGGATGATACGATGCTCCAACAATTACTTCCATCAGGAGACAATTTGGAGATGCTTTAACAGTTCTACGTACCGAAAGATCAATTGGTTACCTGCAATTTAGGTGATCACACCAACCCACAACCAGTAAAAATTAAGGCGGGCCTATCTGAGACCTTCCAGGCTAACTTGTTACAGCTGCTACGAGAGTTCTATGATGTGTTTGCATGGGATTACCAGGATATGAAGGATTGGACCCGAGGATTTATCAACACAGGGTAGTGCTGAAACCAGATGCGCAGCCTATCAAACAACCCAGTTATAGAATGAATCCTCACTATGCGGCACAGGTCAAAGCAGAACTTGATCGATTGTTGAAGGTGGGGTTTATTGTCCCTATCGAGCATGCGGAATGGATTTCTCCTATTGTCATAGTTCCTAAGAAGAATAAGCAATTACGGATATGTCTAGACTACCAGAAATTGAATGCCGCTATCGTACCTGATCCATTCCCTCTGCCGTTTTTGGATACAATGCTAGACGATGTGGCACGACGAGAGATGTACTCCTTTTTAGATGGATATAGTGGTTATAACCAAGTCTGAATGGTGGAATAGGATATTCCAAAGACGACATTTATAACTAATTGGGGCGTTTATGCATGTACAGTGATGTGGTTTGGTCTTCGGAATGCTCCAAGTACGTTTCAACGTTGTATGCAGGAAATTTTCTCTCCTTACCTCACCACATTCATGAGAGTTTACTTCGATGACTTCTCTTTATCCGGTGATACTTTGGTGCATCTGTACCACTTACGGTGCTGCTTTTCAAAGTGTCGAGAATACCGTTTGTGTTTGAACCTGAATAAATCTATATTCTCTGTATCCTATGGCAAGTTACTGGGACACATTATTTCAAAATGGGGAATTCAAGTTGATACAGATAAGGTGAAGGCCGTACTGGAGGCAGCTGCTCCTAAAACACCCAAAGAAGTGATTCGGTTTTTGGGCCAAATCCGGTGGCATGGACGACATCTGCGGTGGCTTGCTCATCTGGCCACACCACTTAATTGATTGATAACTAGTAGCCCTCGTCAGTTTGAATGGACCGAAGCGTGTCAACTCTCTTTCGACCGACTGAAAACATTGTTAACGCAGGCTCCCATTCTACAAGTGCCAAATTGGGAATTTCCATTTCATGTCTTTGTGGATGCTTCCGACATTGCCATTGGCAGCATGCTGATGCAGCAAACGGACAAGTGGTTTTGGCCACTGTATTATGCGAGCCGCATATTGGGTCCGGTAGAGCGCAATTGCTCAGTCACTGAACGTGAATGTCTCGGCTTAGTGTATTCGATGAAGAAATTCCGGCATTATTTGTTGGGACGATGTTTCACCTTCCATGTCGATCATGCAGCTTTGATGTATCTTGTTCGCCAATAGCATCTGGGAGGAAGACTAGCAAGATGGGTCTTGTTGCTCCAAGAGTTTGACTATTCCGTAGTACATCGACCAGGGTCAGCACACACGCTTGCTGACTTTCTCTCTTGGTTGGATTCTGGTGAACTTCTGAAAGGAGTTGATGATACAACACCCGCTATTTATATAGCAGAGACGATATAGGATGATCAACAGGAATTGCCAGTACCCTCCTCTTACTACAACACTTTGCTTCTGTTCTTGACCAGTGGATGTCCGCCTGGTACGACCTCTTCAATTGCTTGACGAAGATTAGCCATGTATAGTCGACGATTTTGGCTACTTATAGGGTAGTTACATTATATGGATCCCTCGGGCGTGTTTCTTAGATGTGTTCCCCCACATGAAATTGCTTCCGTAATTACAATGGCTCATTTTGCCCCAACCAGAGGACATTTTGTGGTTGACTTGACACACCAAAAGATCCTACAGAGCGGTTTATGGTGGCCTATAATGTACCGTGATGTAACCCAGTACGTGCGACAATGTGATGCGTGTCAATGTTCCGGTCAGCCCTTACAGCGACACCTCTTTCCACTCCAACCAGTTGTGCCTCTTGAACCTTTTCAGAAATGGGGTTTGGATTTTATTGGCCCCATTACTCCTCCTGTGACAGTTACTAGCAACCGATACATTTTGACATGTATGGATTATGCGACTCGATGGGCCGAAGCTTGGGCTCTTCGGTCAGCTACAACTGTTGCGGTAGCTAAATGTTTGATGAAGGATATTTTTACACGCTATGGGTTACCCTTGGAGATAGTAACTGATCAAGGTACACACTTTGCAAATACATTAATGCAAGTGCTTACTAAAACCTTCCAGATTGTGCATAAGTTTAGTTCACCCTACTATCCTTGAGCAAATGGACTCGCTGAAAGCACCAACAAATCTCTGTTGAACATCTTAGCTTTACGGTCTCTGGATGAACAACGTCTTGAGAGTTTCTTGGTGTTACAGGAAGTGCAGCTTAGACAAGCCAAAACCCACAATCATTTCCTCAAAACCCCTGTGTTTACGGTAAACCAATTAGTACTCTTTTATAATGCTAAGTCGAACAGGTCCACCGAAAAGTTTAAACTGCGCTGGTTCGGTCCCTACCGTATTACCGAACAAGTGGGACCTTCAACTTTTCAGCTATCCACCTTAACCAGTGTCCTACTTCCTAAAGCAATCAATGGCTCCAAGCTTCGCCCCTATTATCAATCGTGTCCGTCTTCATGATGTATCATCGGTATTTTTATTTCTTTTCTTTTACAATTTTTCTCACTCGACTTCCTTTTTTTATCTCTGTGTTTCGATTGATCGATTGATCGTAATAGTTGCATTTTCCTACCTAAACATGATTAGTGGCCGCCTTGATTATGTTAATGCACACATGTCATCATTATGTCAGTATATTTCCAATACTACATTATGATTAGGGTTCTTACCGCATGATTTTTCCAATGTTTCTACTTAATCTTGTTCTTCCTATTGTTAGTCGCTATTGTGTCTTTGTGTGTTTCCAACCCTTGTGTGCTTTGTGTTCTCGTCTGTTTCTGATTGTGCCATGGAAGCTCTTGCGAATATCGTGACCTTTCGTGTGGGTCTCACTCCGGATGTGAGTGAGTTCCTACGTGCTCGAGGGCTCTTGGCCTTCGTTGAATTGCCTTGGCATTCAGTGGAGTGTCATCCCTTTTGTGCGTAGATTATATCTGCCATAGCCACCGTGCCTGCTACCGAGCAATGCTGGCCATTGACATGCTTAAACCCCCGTGTTGTCGTTATGCTCAGCACTGTCGCTGAGGGGTTTCATCTCCCTCAAGAGGGGTTGGTCGATGGACCGCTTCTCCCCATGGCGACAATGAAAGAACTTTTTCCCCTGCACTCATCTAATGAATTTGCCATTCTTTGTCATCCTGAACCCGTGCGCACCGCGCTTCAATTTCTTGTAGCAGCCTTAAATCTTCATAAACAAACTTACGGTATCTCCCGTCCGTTCTATTCCATGATAGACACTGCCTCCCGAGAAACCATCAATTTCACGTCCTTTTTCTTCCGGCGCATTCACCGCGAATGCTTAGCAGTTTCCAGACAGTTAGCCAAGCATGAGATTCCTCGTAGCCAATTGTCGCATCTTCTCACCCTTCTTCTTCCTGTGATCCAAGCAGCGCAACCACCCCCTGGAAACACTTTGCTCTTACATGAGGAATCTACCCAGATGCTGGAGGAGGATGATGACGAAGACCTGCTACACATCTTCCAGCGCAAACACAGACATATTAGCCCATCGCAAAGCCAAGTGCAGGATTCAACCACACTTTAAGAGGTTGAACTCTTTCATGATACCGCCACGACATTACAGGGCACATCGGCATCCTCTTCTCCTAGCAAGCAGCAAGAGCCAGATGTAATCATGGAAGATGTCACTGCAGACCAACCGCAGGATGAACTGAAACAACTAGATGTTGAGCGTCTACAGACACAGTGGAAGATACTACTGTTAGTGAGTGTCATCCTTCTTCTCCACCAATCGCAGACGATCAAGCAGACACCGCCAAGCAATCGACCGATAATGAAGAAGCGGTCACTGAAGTCCTTCTATTGGTGCCCCAAAATGAAACCGGAATTGTCTTAGTTTCGACCTCTCTTATTCCCCTTCCTCCTCCAACCACCATTCTTGCTGATGCTGAAGTTCCTCCCTCTGCGCCTTCAACTGCCATTCATGAGGCATCGACCAATCTCCTATCCTCTCCCGACTACTCTCCACCATCATCACCTCGCTTTCTGCTTCATCATCGCAGCCTCCTTCTTCTTTTCTTCCAGCGGTTATGTTCACCGAATCAGCATCCATGGGCCAATTACTCATCCAATTCCCCCAGCAGTTGCCTCTGCAGATGAAGACGGCCCAACAATCTCTTCGACAGGAGCTGCAGAACAAAGTTGATCTTTTAGAAGTGGACATTGCCCCCCTCCAAGAAGAATTTCTTGAAGCAAAAACTGATATTCATTCATTGCATACTCAAATACAGTGACTCCAAGAACAGTTAACAGAAAAAGACAGTATCATTGCTCAATAGGACATAGAACTTGCAGATAAGACAAATGCTATGACAGCATTAGGCAATGAGCTCCATAATACGCGGGATGCACTCAATGTTTTAGAAGAAGCTTCCCAGTCGCTCGCTGCTAATGTACTTAAAGCTGAAGCTGAATTGCATAAGGTCACTGAGCAGTTGTTCCAGAAAGATAACAAATTATCAGCTGAAATTGCCAAGACTATCCAGTTGAAGAAGGAACTTGTAACTATGCAAAAGGAGCGAGAAGCTTATTTCAAAACCATTCAGTTTCAATATCAAGAACTTGAGCGAAGAGAAAAGCAATTGGGAGTTTAGGCGGATAGGCTCTCGCGCATTGATGCAGAAGTAGCAGAAATGAACCTGCGATGAGATGCTGCTATTGCCAATGAGTTTTCTCTCCGAGAATCATTTTTGCAGACGCAGACGAAATCACTAATAAGCCAGGTCATAGCTGCCAGTTTAGTTCGAACTGATGCACAACTGATTGAACCTGCAATTTTGAAGGATATGTTAGATTCCCTAAAGCAAAAGATTACCCGTACCTTCAAATTAGCTCGCTCTATGTATGTACAGGGCATCATAGATGAACCTTGACTATGTAATTACCATTTTTGGGTTCGAGTCCACCGTGCGTGCCAGTGTGAGCCGCCGAAAAGGAACGCATAATTTTTGTAATATATACCTTGAAAAGTTGCACGCATACTGAAAAGGCGTAGCACAAAAGTTGTAACTCTAAGTGGGAGTCGCGTGAAGCAGAAGGTGTCGTGTCACCGGACTGTTCGTCTGGGCGAGAGCCGAAAGTGAAGCACAGTTTGCCAAATTCTTGTGTAATCTGAATACTTATCCATTCTGTTGATTAAGCTTAATAATTAATTAAGTTTTAATGAAGTATTAAAGATTGACGGATTAATGAGATACGTGAAGAAGTTATATAGTTAACTGTGTGGTAGTATTGAGGTGTTCTGTAACATATTCAAAACAGTTAATGTGTGAAAGTCTGTGAAGTTGGATATAATGATTTTGTAGATCTGGGAAAATACAAACAGGGCCTCTGTTTACAGACCCCTAACCATCCCAAGAACCCAGAGTTGAATTAACTTTAAACAGTAAAGGTTTAACACCATTTACTTGGAAAAATTATGTAAAGCTCCAAATAGTTCTCTAGTTCTCTCAAATAGAGAACTTACTTGAAAGGAAGAATTGATATTTTGAAAAGAACATATCTATATCATCCTTTCATATATCAATAGAAAAAATCTTAAAAATATAATGTGGTTATTCATATGGTACGTATTCTTCCATCTTCAAAAAATTCTAAAAAATTATATTCTCCCATATTTTCTTTTCCTTAGAACTTGAAAATAACCACTCTAAGTTACCACCATAACATCATGGTTTAAAAAGAGAAACATTTTGACCTACCACATAAGTCCTTGGACATGTTGATTAGGCATGCCATGGATTTTATGGAATTTGATAATCCATAAGAGGGACTTTAAGATTAAGGTATCTTAATAGTGTACTATTACTTTGGCTTATAATAAGCCAACCATATAGGAAGTGAATGGTGGTTCTAATATGGTTAATTGTCTCTATTACCCTTATTCCTATAGTGGAAATTCTGACTAGAATCAAGCTTAAAAAAATTGAATCTCCATGTAAACCCACAAAACTATGTAATACATTTCATATGAAAACTTATTGTATGTGAAGATTTTTGCACCTTTATTGGAAGAGTTGTAGCATGCATAAGGTGTAAAAAGGGAACCCCTCCTTAAACCAAGAAAAAGTTTGAAGTTTGGAACTTTTTTCATTCAAAGGATGGTGCAAAATTTCCATGAAACGTTTTATATGCAGTTGCTCCAATGCATCTAAACCATGAACATGATCATGCATAACCAATCTTTCTTTTCCAAAAGCATATGAATTTCATGGATTCATTTCCACGAATAATTGTGTATGTGACCAACCAAATTAGGTCACCTCAACCTATGCATCCAATTCCAAATTCATGTTCTATGGTTCACACGGAAACGAAAAAGGTGTAGATATTTATTTGGAACTTAAGCTTCATCCATCCTTTGACTCCATTCGAGAACTTCCATGGTGGTTTAAGCTTAGGCCATCCAAATCCTTCCCTTCATCCTTAGATATTTTCATGCTTATTTGTGTGCCAATATGTGCATCTACCTTTGAAATCATGCCTTTATGCATGCATACTAGAGGATCCAATCTATATGCCTAGCCATGCACATGCTTCCTTTGCTTTTGGAAAAGTAACTTTTAAAAAAATACCATGCATCTACTAGAATTTTGGCATAAATTTTTCCTTTATGTATGGAGACATTGATGCAAAAAATGCATCAACCATCAATCCAATCATGTATGGAATGCCATAAGAATAAAAAAAAGAACATAATGGGAAAGATACTTATCTTGATCTCAAAACTTGTTCTTTTTCTGGTCCTTGGGAAGAGCCTTTCTCCATGTATTTGTCCTTGCCTTATGATGTTATGGTTATTGAATGGATGAGGATATCCCGTAGCTTCTTCAATTTTTTTAAAATTCTTGAGGGGACATTAGCATGATGCTAAATACATTCACTCATGTAATGGAGAAATAAAGTATACAAAGGAAAATTAAAAAATGGAATAAGCTTTAAAAATTAGTTCCCTAAAATGTCTTCGAAGAAGGGTTTCTATACATGTGCATCCTTTGAGTAGCCACAGAGAGAATTCTACTTACAGATGTCTTTATATGCATAAATCAAATAAGTTCCATGAAGAACTCATGTGAATGCCTCAGGAGAAGGCTATTTATCTCACTTGGTGAACATAATCACTCTTAAACGCCTATATAATGGCCAGATTATTCTTTGATCTTACATTCCAAAGGAGAGGAAGAGGGAGAGCCATCATTATCTTCCTCCTCCCCACTTACACATTTGCCTCAAGTCCATGCGCCAATGTAAATGTTGTCATCCCTATTGTTACCTTAAAGGCTATTCTAAAAGACCATAAAGCTGAATCCAACTTAAGATACCAATCTTTATGGTTACCCTACACTATCTTTTTCAAAATTCTGATCAATGTCTTATTGGTACTCTCTGCCTATCCATTGGCCTACGGATGATAAGCTGTAGACCTTTTATGCATAATCATATGTGTTGGGAATTGAACTCACAACCTCCCGGTTAGGAGTGCGATGGGCTAACCACTTGCCCCAAAAGCCATGGTTGAGGATTACTTCCTCATCCTCTCTCTTAAGGCAGGTTCAACTTTAAAGAAGAAATTAGGAAAATGTGGACACTATGCTATGAGCCACCGAAGATTGAATCAATCTATCTCATTCTGCATCCATATCATTTAGTACTATCAAGAGTTTGCTATAGGATTATATAACCTTATTTGATGCCCATGAAGATCAAAGCGAAGGGCTCAATGCTCTCAATGCAGCTCGAAGATTGACATCAACTCCCCCAAAACCTTTAGTGATTTACATCAATTGCATAAGAGAATTTGAAGAGCTAAAACATCAAATAGAAACCTTACAAACACAAGTATGGACATACAAGACAACCATGGAACCTACTTGTGATCGGCCTCCCTCACCATTCTAATCACATAGCACTTGGACGTGAGCTTCAAGCCAACTGTGAAGACAAATTCATTCAGTCAGAGTTCTTCTAGAGTCTCTAGAGTCTTGCAAACTCCCATGTCACTCAGCTCAAGGAAATCTAAATACAAACCTTGCTACATGCTATATGAGGATTATGTAGGTTGACTCCCCACATTCACCTCTCAATTCATGGAACAAGATCTACCTCAAAGGGTTGCCGAGGGTAGTTAACATTATATTAAAGAAACTAGAAATGCCACACATAGATGTTCCTAGGTTTGAATCTAGTAATCATGACTTGGGGTATGACTTAAGATTACTCTCGATAAACAACATCTATAGGCTTGGCATCCAAGAGTAGTACGCCTAAATGCTTGGCATGCAGCATCTATAGGTTTGGCATGCAACATCTATAGGCTTGGCATGCAAGAGTATAAGCAAATGTTTGAAGATGCCTGCATACACACCGGATTCTCACTTGGATTATTTTGGATCCCGGCCTTTAAATTGTTAGCTCTCTTTGCTTGTCTGATGTAGCAAAGAAGCCAATGGATCCAATGCAGAGTATGGACAAACCCTTTTTTTTTAGAGTACAATGAATTGGAAAGACACACACAGTCGACCTCGTAAGGTAGAGGCACTCATCTTGGGGGACTTTGAGGCATCTAGCCCTAGGGGGGACTTGAACCTTGACCATCTACCTAGGAGTACAAGGCTCATCCACTAAACCATGCCCGGTGGATAGTATGGACAAACTTAATTCCATAAAAGGATTGAAAAATCTATCGTGTGACAAGACCTGCCTAAGACCCATTTCTTTGCCCCCTCTCTAATCTTTCCTTTCTAATTCATTGCTGCATTTAATAAGAGAAGAGATCTCTATTAAATTTATGAAGTGTATTCCGAGTTATTTATTTCTCATAGATGTCCATGCGATTTTTTTTTGAGAGTACAATGAATTGGAAAGACACGCACCCAACCTCATAAAGTAGAGGCTCTCATTTTTGGAGAACTCATGGACATCCAACTTTTGGGAACTCATAAATATATCCAACCAAAATTTGAACTCACGACTTCCAAGTTCCTCTCAAAGATTCAACACATTAACCACTAGGCTATCCGGGCTTGGACAATGAGATATTTTTTACTCGGTCTCTACTCCCATAAGAGGCTGACCATGTACCATGAAATAGCTGACATTTAGTACGAGTGTCTCCATTTGTTAATTTATTTTTTATTTATTTTATGTTTGCCCAAAAGAGAACTCTCCATTGCTTGACTCTCGAGTCTCGACTTGGCTTTTTAGCACCGAAAGTGAAGCGACGAACCAAACGATGATGGCCAACAAAAAGTCAACGACGAAGGCCAACAAAAAGTCGCTTTTTACACGTTCGGCCAAAGTAGTCTCATTTTTGTCAACCTTGAAACAACCTCGGGAATTCCCGAAACTTCCATGACTTGCATAGAAAGACGTGAGACGTAATAAAATTGTTGGGAATGGTACTGATTTTATAGTTACTTCATAGCAACAAAGCTTCCAGCATGATCTGAACGTGCAGACAAAAGACAAAGCTGTACGTACTACGTACACAGGAGACCTCCAAATACGAAAACAAAGCTGAACACACACACACACATATATATATATATATATATATATATATATATATATATATATATATATATATGTGTGTGTGTGTGTGTGGAGAGAGAGAAAGAGAATGAACCTCCAATATGAAACATGTGTCTTTCATCTCATGACCCATGGCCACATGGGACACAATAATCCATGTCCAAAGTAGAAGTCCCCTCAACAAGAGTCACCTATTCAAACATGACAGTTCATGAGCATAGACATCCATGTTGGGGATACATCCCTCTTTATTTCACATTGTAAACCCATGTGTGGATGGATGCATACATATATCCTATCTATGTATCTCTCTCTCTCTCTCTCTCTCTCTATATATATATATATATATATATATATATATATATATATATATATATATATATATATATATATATATATATATATAACCATCACCGAGCTAGAATATTGAACGATAATTTTGTTTACATTGACTACTTTGAGGGACTAAAGATCTTTGTTGGCTTCAAGAATTTGGCTTCTTTGTCATCTTCTAGGCCATTTATCATGTGTGCAATCTCAACCACTTCTCAAATATGTGCCTAAGGATAGGTCTATAGAGTATATAACTATATTTTATATTTTTCTTGACCTTTTTAGAACATGAGTGTTTGTGAGCTCCAATGTTGACTTGCCTTGGCTTGTTTTAACCATGGCCATCCAAAAAGTAGTTTATATTCATCCTTGCTTCCTTAGACTTTGATTATCCAATTCATTCCAACCGATTGGACTCTAGATTGATGAGTGATCATGATGAAGAAGGGGGCTCGAGTGATGGCGGTCCACCCCATTTGCAAATAGATAGGTAGTGTGAAATACTTACACTTAACCCTCCATCAATTAGTAGATAACATATCACTCTATGCTTATACCATACACTAACAAGTGCTACCATGTAATCCAGTAAAGCTCCTTCCCCTGAATCTAGCTCATGTATTGTCTCACATATTTGTTCTCACTCCTTGTTATGAGGTTCTAGAAACTCATGGAGTAGCTTTTGCTTCGATGTTGGTACTAATGCTAGCAAGTATCCAAATGGAATTTGGATGAAGGCCTTCTTCAATAATTTCTAAGTCCATACTTCCCTTAATCTTATGACATCCATTGATTTGACGATGGTATTAACTAGGTGTTAGGGTTTTGATATAACTTTTGTTGGCCAATATGCTATATTTTGTTTGACTAGTTGGAGTGATGGTTACTATTTTGTCAAGGGAGGTTTTCCTAGTGGTGAATACCCAAAGCTCGTCCCTAATGACTAGGTTGAAACCATTGACAAGCCATCCTTTCACCACATCCTTTGGAGGTCGACTATTAGTTGAAATTTGGCATGGTGTGCTTCTAAATATGGTAGCATAACCTTCAATAGTTTTTCCAAGGGATTTTGTTAAATCTTGCAAGGTAGAATATAATTTTCTAGTGGTTTTGGAACTTCTAAAGCTTTTCAAAAATCTATTCTCATATCTATTTCCAAAGTAAAAATTATTTCCATCGAATTTCGTTAACCATCTTACCTCCTTACTAACTAGGGCGGATCTCAATGCTTGGGATTTCCTTCTGTCATTGTTTTTGCAATCTAGTTATCCGAGAAATCATCATTGCTAGTTGTATTGGTGTTTCTTGGATCTTGTTAGCAAGCTCATCTTCTGATATCCTCCAATTCCTATCTTCAGAACCTTGATGAAGCACATTCACTTGTGAGTCTTTTCTAGTGCACTTTCAAGGGACATAGTAGGCCCGTCTAAATGCCTTTATGCACCCAACTTCTTCCTTTTTCACAAGGAGAGTATCCCTCAATTCTACTTGTTTTATGAAGTAATTATTTTCTCAAGTTACCTGCTCATCACTCATGATACAAGCTATAAATCTTGTTTTGTTTATAACATGAATATTGCTTCCCTAATCACAAGATGGGCATCATTTTTTGTCATTTGTTCCTTATTTGTTAGCATCTTCTTCCTCGATGATCTTAGTGTTTGAGTTCTTTTACCTCATTTCCATTTGTATCCGCACGAGTGCATCTCCATTTTGTATCTAGGAAACACTCTATTTTATATAAATTTTATATTGTATCTTATTGTATTTGGGTATCTTGCCATTTTTGTCTACCATTGGATTCATTTTCCTTTAGGGAAATTATCCCACATATGATGTACATTGGAGAGCCACCTCCAACTCTATAAAAGAGGGCCTCTCCCCCTTTTTTTCTTAGTTACAAGGTTGTAGAGCCTACTCCGTGCTCTTGGAAGGCTTATTTCTAATCCATGTGAGTTTACCCATTTCTTGGTCTCACTTTGAGTCTCTCACACTCTCTCATTTTGTGAGTACACTCTTCTTTTGATTTTGCTTCCGTGCATGTACTCTCTACATGATATCAGAGCTCTAGGTGGAGGCCTTGGTGGTCATTTTTTTGTTGACATATCAAGCTCAACACATTTATTGGTCACACTGGTATATGTCAAGGATACTTCATTGAGCTTTACTAGATTTACCTACCTAGAGTGATGGCCCATTTGTTTCTTGCCAGCTCACTCATTTGTAGACATTAGGATTTTCCTTATGTTTTGTTCTTTATATATATTGCACTAGATGTATTGTTGTATTGTTGTATTAGGTCATTCTTGTACATTCCTTTTATGTAATAGAAGAAGAAGAAGATCATTCTTCCTTGCCTCAATCTATGCGTGTGCTCCTCTTTGAGTGTGAGAATGTGTGAGCTAGCTCTCTTCCTTATCTCCTTCCTTTTGACATGGTATCAGAGCTAGTGTGGCTATAGAGAGCTTGTGGAGAACAATGACAATGAAGAGTACACAAAAAGGCTTGGAGAAAGCATGATTCACAAATGGTCTTAGATTGATAAGAAAATCGGCATGTTAGATTTCTATTTTGGAGCTATCTTGACCTCTGTTTTGAGCTCCCAAGGTAGGGCCCATAGAAAAATCAAGTCAGTTTGCAAAATTGTAACTTGTGTCCTGTTTGGCAACACTTAAATATTCTAGATCATGAATTTCAAGCGATTCTATGTACTGTTGATACACGAAAATTGTGTTTTTTTGAGATCGAATTGTCAAGTCATAGTGTAATAGCATTCAAGCATAAGTATTGCTTGTAGTGTTTTTGCAATGTTGTGAATTGTTGCAAAAATGGCAAACACAGATGGAATGAATCAGGTTATGAGTGATAAGTTGGAAAAGAACAAGTCCCATGCTTGGGGATTTAGAATGATGAATTTCTTGATGGGAAAAGGCTATAGAAGTACATCGAAGGAGAGAACAACAACACTCCACAATTACCAAAAAGGAATCAGACTACAGACTAGTTAAGAGCGTATGAAGATCGGAATCAAGGAGCATAACTAGTAATGTATTGGCTATCTGTCAACATACAAGGTAGCATGATTGGGCACATACAGGATGCCAATCATTGATGCACTCATTTCCACTCACTTGACTGTGTGAGGCTCTCGGATTGATAATTGAATGCCTTTATCAAACTTCCACTATATGCATTTGCTTGATGATTAAGATTTAGTCATTTTCATCACAAATCCCTAAGACTTTGTGAGTCCAAGCACACAGGTTCTAGGTATAGACATTTTTGCCAAGCTACAAGGCATCGACCATGGCTTGAGTCTTGGGAAGAGTAGCAAAACACTAAAATAAATAATGAGTGGCTCAATTTTCCATTATTACCGAGCCTGCCACATACCTATTTACCCATAAGAGATTATATGGTCAAAACTATTGAATTTTGGCAATCCAGACATGCTCATGTCCTTGATTTAACTATCAAGCTTACAAATAAAATACTCAGTATGATACTTACCATATTAGAAGTTTTCAAGCATGTTGAATACACTTTTTTGAAATTCATTAGCATCAACGAAGGCACATATGCACTATTTTCTTTATCTGTCCATTACTCTAGGCCGCTTAACTATTATGGCATATTACTCTTGTGTAATGATTTTGCCAAGTTCGTACCTCTAGACCTTTGAAGAAGCCTTCTTCATTGGCTTTTTGAAATGGACTCAAAGATATTTTTGAAAATTTCAACAAACCTAAATGCCATACTTGTCACATATGAGCTTAACGTTTCTATTGACCATCGTCAAGCACTCAATGATGGTGTAAAGTCAGAACAATGGAAGCAATTTAAGATAAGAGAATCCAATCTCATCAATGCCACTAAACAACAACTCTATCAAGCATACATGAATCATCATCAAAAGCCTATTAGGGACAATAGATTTCAGGAGAAGGGACATGTAAAGGGAGAAACAAGTAAAAAGAAAAGAAGAAGGAAGTAAATAAAAAACCAAATAATTAAGCTCTATACTTTGCCAAGATCCGTGTAGGGGAAAGCATCAACTAAAACAAGATAGAGGAAAAAGAAAAGATAGGAGCCCTAGATAGTTGCAAGAGTGCACTTCCCAACCTATGTTATAGTACCTTCGGACATAGTTTGCATGCATGGCCAACAATGATAATGAAGAAACCCCAGTGTATGATTATAATGAATAGCAAGGGTGAAACGGAGGCATCAAACTAAGGCTCAAATAAGCTGACAAATTGCCTTTGAGTCTTAATCGCTTCCTCGACGTCTGGTGGTGTGTAGTGGAAAAAAATATATGAACAGGGGAATTGCAACATCAGGTCAGAGGAACAAGTTGGCAAGCATGGATTGAGGATAGCAAGCCTCAATTACCATATGTATCCCAGGTTCAGCCACCGTTGTGCATCAGGAAAACCCTCCAATTATGTGTCAGGAAAACCCATAGAAGCCTGCCAAGAGATGATAGAGACTAAGACGTGGAGTGTTGTAGAAGAATGAAGACAAGAAAGATCTGCAAGTAGAAGAATGAAGTGAAGAAAAACAAGCCCCCGAAGTTTTCAAGAAATGGATCATTTTTCTTTTCCCAAAAAATCAAGACTTTTTTCCAATTGAAAAGATAACTTTTAAAATTTCAAATTTGCTTCTTCTTGCCAATGTACCTTCTTCTTCATGATCTTGTGTGTGTGACACAAGGAATGCTTGTCTAGAAGTTTTATCTAGCCCTTCCCCATCTCTTTTGGTTGTTGAAGTGTGCGTGTGTGAAGCATAGGAAGTCTAAAACCAAGAGTTGGTGCTTCCCACTACTCTATTTTTTGGCAATAACTTGAAGTAGAGAGGTCCGATCAAGCTAAAAATAACAATCATTGGATGCGTTTGGTCAAGAGCTTCAAAAACAACCTACTATTCACTATATTTGGGTATCAGAGTCGAGAGATATCCCTCGATTTGTATGGGCCCCAGATAGTTCCAAGATTGCATTTCCCAAGCTATGTTACAGTATCTTTAGACATAGGTTGCATGTAAGGACAACAATGATAATGAGGCAACCATAGTGTATGAATATAAAGGAATACCAAGGGTGAAACGGAAGCATCGGACTGAGGCTCTGATAAGGTGACAAATTGCCTCTGAATCTTAATCGCTTTTGCGACCATTTGTGGCATGTATTGGAAAATATATGTGAATGGGGGAATTGAGGGAATTGCATCATCAAGTCGGAGGAAAAAGTTGGCAAGCAAGGAATGAGGATAGAAAGCCTCAATTACCACATGTATGCCAACTTAAGGCACTAGTTGCACATTGGGAAAGCCCTCCAATTATGTTTCAAGAAAACCCATAGAAACTTGCCTAGGGACGACAAAGGCTATGTGTGGTAGAGTGTTGTAGAAGAATGAAGACAAAAAAGAGCAGAAAGTAGAAGAAAGAAATGAAGAAAAGAAGGCCCCTAAAATTTTCAAGAAACGGCTCATTTTTCTTTTCCCAAAAATCTATTGTAAAATAGTGAAAAGCATTGTAAATGCTCTAGAGGAGTCCTCTAGATGCATAATCCCTGAGGATTGTAACGTTACCTTTATACAATAGTGGGAACTTAGTGATTTATAGAGAAAGTTATAGTTCCTTGTGTGAAAGGACCAAAATTAGGGCACATGTATATATTTCACTTGTGACTCTTTTTTAAAGAATTTTTTCCAATTCAAGAGCTAACTTTCTAAAATTTCCTTCTTCTTCCTAGTGTACCTTCTTCTTAATGAGCTCGTGTGTGTATTTGAGGCATGGAATGCTTGTCTAGAGGTACTATCTACCCCTTCCCCATCTCTTTTCATTGTTGAGGTGTGAGTGTGTGTGTGTGTGAAGCATAGGAAGTCTAGAAGTGAGAGTTGGTGCTTCTCACTACTCTATTTTTTTGTAATTACTTGAAGCACAAAGGTCGGATTGAGCTGAAAATATGGCCATTGCATGTATCTCGTCAAGGGCTTTGAAAATAACCTGCTAATCACTATATTTGGATATACAAGCTAAGAGATATTACTTGATTTGTGTCTGCTTCTGCACCAAGTATCACGATACACACTTTTTGTGTAAGAGGTGTAATGTGAGGTGGATTTTCCCTTTTTCATGTATTACTTGTCCCTTTCCCACATTAACCATCATTCACGCCCTCATTTGGGGGATGCACTTGATCGGATCAGGCTCTTGGATTGATAATTTTATGCGTGTATCAAACCTCCACTAAATGCATTTGCTTGATGATTGAGATTTAGTCACTTTCATCACAAATCCCTTAGACTTTGTGAGTCTGGGTACACATTGATTGAGGGGGTTGGCCAAGGGGATCTAATGGTAAATGAATGGTTCCAGCCCTATGGGTGACTGTTCCAGTGTGATTACTGATTCAAATGGTTGCAAGCATGGTATGTTTCCATGCATATGCTTACTCGATTGACCTAAAGAGGACCTACCACAGTGCTTGGAGTTGGACCCTTGTGAGTGCTCTCTCAATGGGGATGTCATAGGCCAAGCACGTATACACTATTCTTGTAATGGCACAACACTCGTTCAACACTTATTTCTCAGCCACCTCCGAATGGCTGCACAGATCTTGTCAATGATCTAGTGTGGTAAATGGATCCTTAGTTGTGCCTCTTGTGTTAGATACTAGACAAAATCTTTTTTTTGTGGTTTTGTGAAATAGCCTTGCACTGGTGTTGGCAGTAGCCAAAGGCATAGACGACGAGGAAGCATGTAAAGGTGGATTACAACAAAGTAGTGGGGAGCCAAGCGGATTATTTTTTCAAAGAAATATGTCTTATAATACTTTTCCAAAACTCTCAACAGTGATTTTCATCACTCTTGTATCATATGTAACACAGAACAACCACTTTTGTAATTAGTAGCTCCATTTTGTGCAAGCCGAAGAGTCCTTGAGCTTGAGGAGCTTAGGTAGAAGGATCCTACCAATTTTGGCTATTTTTAGGCCTTGTTTAGACCTTCAAATAGTACCTAGAACCTATTTTTTAACTATGCCAGAGACTAGATGTGAAACCAGTCAAAACTAGTCAAAAAACTATAAATAGAGCTAGAGAGCTCATTTTTGAGGTTAGATGGCATGAGCTTGTGTAGACTTGTGAGAGCTTGAGCTTGTAAGAGTGTTCTTGAGTAATAGAATCTACTTTCAACCTTCCATTGTGTCTTGCTTGTCTCTTTCTTGTGGGTGTGTATGTGTGTGTGCATCTCTATGCTTCTCACCTTCACTCTCACTACATCTCACGTTCACGATCTTCATATCACTCTTATCTCTTCCGCAGATTGACATTAAGGAGGTGGATCTTCTTAACGTGGTGCTTACCATCGTACTAGAGCAACACCAAATTTGGTGTTGTTGCCAGAGATCGAGTCTAGGATGAATGTGTGATGGTAAGAGTATAGCAAGAAGTGGCGTTGGAAGGTAAAAAATTCAGTTTTTGTTGTTGTTTTTAAGTAGTTTTTTGTGTTTTCATTGCCTCTACAGTCCTTCTTCACCACCACATCATCTTCTCCCACTCTAAAAAAATCAGAAAATTCACCATATCCACCTATCCTCCTCATTTCCCCTCATTTGTGCATGCGAGAGAGAGAGAGAGCTTTTGTGTTTGTTGTGTTGTGTGTGTTTTTGCATTTTCTTGTAGCTATAGTGCTCCAGAGCAGTAGGAAAGCTTCCAAAAGCTGAGAAATTCACTTTTTGTCAGAATATGTCATAGGTGTCTGACCATCACGATGGACTGGCTAATTCGGAATTTTTGGTGAGCGACCACATCGTGGTGTAGAGCACACTTGCGCACATAGGAATCCACAAATGCATTTTGAAAATCATCATTTTGGTGGACCATCGCGACCGGGTCATGCCATCGTGATTGTGTCACACCATGGTGATGGGCTCACGCCATCACCACGGCTCGGTCAAACCATCTCGACGGTCTCACACCATCGCGACGATTCACTTGAACCATCACGACGGTCATGAACCATCATGACGATCCCGTTGACCCCACGCCATCGTGGTGATTCACTTTCCACGTGTCATATTAGACCATTGCGATGATACCAGGTATGCCATCGTAACGCTTCAAATTCGGCCCATCGTGATTGGCTCAAGCCATCACGTCTCGTGACCATCGCGACAGGCTCACGCCATCGCGATGGTTGCATTGATCATTGATCATCACAACGCGCTCACGCCATCACAATTTCTCGCAAGTCAGACCATCGTGATGCTTCACCTTAGACCATCGCAATGCCTCGCACCATCGGACCATCGCGATTGTACCACACCATCGTGACGGTTCAACTAGACCATCACGACGGTCCCAGACCATCGCGATTGTCCACCCAAAATGCCAAAATTAGCGTTTAATTTTTTGGGCAATTTTGAGGCTATTTTGAGTAAACTTTTGGGTGATTAAGCTCATTGGAGACCCTTTATCTCATCATTGAAGAAAAACCTGTTTGTCAGTTTTTTACCCCTGAGGGCCTGGATGTTCATGACTTTGTCATTCAAAGTCTATTTTTTGAGCTTAACTCATTAGAAAGCTCTTTACGAGCTCTACATGACCGCGATAGTTTTTTCAAGAAGAACATGTTGATATTTAGAGAGGATAATTTGAGGTTGACCCATTTGTGGGACTAGAAAAGAAAGGGGGCATTTGGGAAAATTTGGACCAAAGGAGAAAGGAACCCTTAAAGGTGTATATATCAAAGTGGTTGATCATTGATTTAAGAATTAGTCTAAAGATTCGATTTTTACAGGTCTAGCAAGAGCTATCCAAGGCAATCAAAGCAAGGCAATGAAGAACGCAAGGCTTGGGAAGTGCTACTTCTTGGGCATCAGAGAAATCAAAGAAGCTGACTCAAGGTTGGAAGAATACTCAACCCCTTAAGTCAATTATTAGCTTAAGCTAAACGTCTAGCATTGTGGATTAAATTAGAACAACAATAGGAATGCATCAAGTTCAAGAGAGTTAATTTTTCAAGTCCAAGACTACGACAAAAGTATGCAATACGAAAACCTAAAGGAAAGAACTTAAGTCTGACAGAATGAGAACTCAAAAGTACAACGGAAAGTCGACTTTTGATGTATACATTGAAGACAAAAGAAGAATTTAATGGAATTAAAAAAAAAACAAGAAATTAAGAACAAAGAAACACTGACGATCAAGGTGTGTACTGAGTGATTCAGGAAGTAAATTCATGAACCTTAGATCGGACAAGCATATAGGTAAGTCAGACCGATGAAGCCTTAGATCATCAGAAGCAAGTGTAGAAACTACTGCACATTCATGGCCTCAACAATTGAATAGTTACCCTTACGAGTTGGGCTCAGATACTAGTGAATCAGAAATGGCTTTTAGCACGGAAAGACCAGAAGGAGGGTTAAACATAGCATGCAAGCACTTAAGTGGTTGGTTCGGATTAAAATACATCCGAACCAACCACTTAAGTGCTTGCATCTATGAGGATAGTTTGTGAAGATCAGTGGTGCAATTGCACAACCCTGACCAACCCATTGGATTGGATCATCGAGTAGTGAAATTCAAATGTGAAATTCGAGAGAGACGCATACATAGAAAAAGAAGGATGATCCAATCCAATGGGTTGGTCAGGTTTGTGCACTATTGGATGATCCAATCCAATGGGTTGGTCAGGGTTGTGCAATTGCACCACTGATCTTCACAAACCATCCTCATAGATGCGAGCACTTAAGTGGTTGGTTTGGATGTATTTTAATCAGGTTCTATAGGGTCCTTAATCATAAGTACTCAACCAAATCATACCAATGAGTTTGGTGTAGCTTAGCTAGATACGGAAGCAAGAACCCAAGGAAAAGAACCACTAGGAGAAGAACCTAAGATACCCAGAGGGAAGTCTGTGCTGACAAGAATACTAATCCCGGATTGGATCCCTCAGGACAATAGAAGCATAGAATTGTTTTTAAATAAGGAAACTAATGAAGCATTTTGGAGGTATAGAATGGAACACCTAGGGAGGTAGGCTCCATCATGATTTATCAATTCAAGGACCCAGATACACTTGGAAAGGTGGTATACCTGGATGATACTTCAGAATGAGTATTTGTAGTACCAGACCATGCGAGAAATACCTACACATGGAGAGGTGAGTTAGTATTCCCTCCATCACGAACAAATGTAAACACGATCCATCAAGGTGCTCAAACATCCTAAGCCCATGGCATTCAAAGAGAGAAGAACAAAGAGAAACCAAAAGTAGGTTTCACTCATCCCATAGGGAGAGATAGACCAACCATGGACACCGATAGATTGGAAAGACAAAGGGAACCTAGGATACCAAGTGGTAGAGATGATTTTCCTCTACCTAGACCACGTGAACACCCAAAGATACTATGACCCACTCAATTAGTAAAGTCAATGAAAAATTACTTTGATGGGACAGGAAATCCCTATGACCATTTTGCGGAGTTTAAGCAAGTGCTAAGAGTAGAGCAAATAGAAGACATGTTTACGCAATACAATGCTTTTGGACTGACATTAAAGAATACAGCTTTAACTTGGTTCCAACCATTGCAACAAAGGCAATTTAGAGATATTCATCACTTGTTAGAGTCATTCATCATGGAATTATCTAAAAGTGGAATAAGACATGATAATTCTTCATTGATTCACAGCTTCAAACAGACCCCTCGAGAAATAGTTAGATTGGTAGGATGTAGGTTTAGACAATATGTTGAGAGATGTCTGATGCAAGAGTTACCCTCACAATCCAAGCAAGTGTCATTGTTTTTAGATGGCCTCTTGAGCTCTAAACTACGCTCCTATGTATACTTGAAGGAACCCATAACATTAGAGCAATGTGTGAGAATTTGTATGGACATTGAGGACAACTTAGGAGACGAGTTGGAACTCTCAAAAGTCTATAAGGACTTACATTGTTCATCTCTAACATCCTCAGAACTTTCTAGCTTGATAAAAGACCTAGCAGAAAAGGTGGCCCAGAAATTAGGAGTTTCTAGTAAACAGATGCCTAGGTTAACGACAAACAAGCATTGTTACACTTGTGGTGGTGATCATATGGAAAATGTGTGTCCCAATGTAACACAACCGCACACCAACCCTAGTGGCCAATACTGTATGATTGAGAGACGATATACGAATCACACGACTCAAGACTACCCATACAACAAACAAGTAGTAGGATAGAACTACCTGCAAGCATAGCCCCAATCAAGAATGTATCAAGGCCAATACAATGCTCAACCTCACTACTATAGGCCTCCACAAAATTATTCTTATCAGGCTCAATAGAGACCTCAACCTGTTTTAGCTCAGTAACCACCCCCACCAACTAATGTCATCTCAATCAAATACGCTGCTGCAGAAGAGAACCTCAATAGGGTGTTAGTGCCTTCTTCACCCTTGATCACTGAGAGTGACCCTAATTCTAACAGTTTTGACTCAACCCATGTAGATAGTCCACCTGCATATTATACTGAGTCACCAGAACATACAGAAACATATAAATACGATAGTCCACCATTGGAACCCAGTTGGGAGCCCGATTATGCTAATGTGATGTATGCAAAGCCTAATCCACAACCCCAAAGACAACAAAGACCACAGGGCCCTAGAGGACCATGCTTTAGGTGCCAAGGAGATCATTTCATTAAGGATTGTCCACATCCTCTGATAGTAGGATAGTCACAATACCATAACATACAAGGTTTTGCACCGAGTGTGGTAAAGAACATGTCATCAAATATTGTCCCAAGAACCCTACTAATGCTTCAAAAGTAACACCCATTAACATGACAGGTATTATACATAACACAAATGGATCCAACCCTACATACGTGCCTATCCAAGCTATAACAAGAGCATAGGGGCTCTCATGGAATCAACAGCTTAATCTTGAAAAAATGGCCGGAACTAGTGAAGTTGGAGAGACTAGTAATAAAAAGACGACATCTTGGAAAGATTCCAGAGAAAGAATTAAGAGGAAATGGAGTAAAAAGATAACTGAGTTGGAAGGAAGTCCAAAGGAATCAAGAGACAAAATCCTAGAACGGACTTCACAAGAATCTAATAAGGAGAATCTAGCTCAGAGATCAGGATCAATTTTAGCTAAACCCATACCACAAAATCTAGACATGATGTTTCGTGCATATCAGGCGAGATTAAAAGGACCCCAGATAACTGAAATGAGTAAGAACTATCCGAGAGCAGATTTAGAAATTGAGAGAACTAAAATATGCATGAAGATGGTAGAATTAACACAAACTATGTTTGAAGCCTATTGTTATCTCAATTGGAATAACATGGCAAAACCTAAATTACACTTTCAAGGACTACTGGAGAGGTTAGAATACTTGGTCAATAGCAATGAGAAAAAGAATATGCAAAGGAACCCTAATGTCTTTGAGACACGGGAAAAGAATGCACCATTCGTGTCTCAAGTACCAAATATAGAGATTGAAGACAACTTGTCTTCCATACATAAGTATTCACATGAATTTCTAAGAGAAATCCAAGAAGAGAAGTGGAGAAAAGAACAAGGAACCAATCCTCCTATTCAAGAAATAGATGACTTGTAGGAACAATTTCCCCAAGACATCCCCTCTATTTATGACAATGTAGAGGAAGAACAACTGAGTGAACACATAGATTTTGAATCCAATTCTTTGCAAGAATTACCTTAGTTCACAAGACCTTGGGAAGCCAAGTCAATCAACATGAGAGCACCCACTATAATAGTGAGGAATGAAGAATCAATAATCCCTAGAAAAACGGAAGTAATTAAGAACACCAAAGTACAGTGCCATCTCACTCTAGAGGAGTTGTTAAAGATTAGACCGGAATTGTGGAAGCATGTAGCAAATCAATTCCTTGAGGTTGCGATTGCTCCATCTCAGATAGGATCACACAAGAAGGTACCAGAGATACCCATAGAACGAATTGGAGATGTGAGCGAGGGAGAGGAAGGTAACACTTATCTTCCAATAACCCACAAGGGCTACACCACCAAAGCCATCTTAGATTCAGGAGCCTGAGTAGCAATCACTACTATTGCTTTATGGAAACGTTGGGGTAAACCAGCATTAAGACCCACCAGGATGAAGCTACAAATGGCTGACGGACATATAGAGAAGCCATTGGACTTACTAGAAGGCATATCTCTCACCACTTGTGGTGTAGAGTTTGAACATACTTTTGCCATTTGTGATTTTGGGAAAAATCATGCTTACAAGATTGGAGAACTATTTCTTTGTACTTACAACATTTAGGAGTGACTACTAAAGTCAATCTTAAATACTATTCCCATCGAGATGTACCCCCAATACAATGGAACAACATCCATAAGACACAAGAAGAAACAGAGTCGGTACACTCATTGGAATTAGACCCCTCATGGTTGCACGAGAATACTCATCTATGGATGTGTAAAGTAGCCAAACAAGAGGAAGAACAATTAGAAGCTAAGACCTTAGGTTCATAACGACATCCACGAACCCTTCAAGACCCAGCTTATGCACCTATAATATTTCCAAACGAGGAATTCGAGACTCGCGGTTGGGTAGAAATCTTAGCGACGATGGACATAGCCGTGAATGAAGAACAATGGACCCCTCAGTGTGATGAGGACGGATACGAAATTTCCATCTTTATGATTGAACCTGTTGAAGAAGCCTTTATCCTAGAAGAATGCATGGAAGTGACCCAAGAATCGGATGAGAGGAGTGATGAGGACCTATAATCCACCATCATGGAACTTTTTTATTCCACAGAAGAGGAATATCTTTATTTTTTTGAGGCCAAAACCCCTAAAGAAGAAAAGGAAAGTCAAATGGAACAACTTGAACCATCCGTAAAAGATATAGAAAGCAAACAAAAGAAGAGAAAGAAATCACCTAAGACAAAAGAAGAAGAAGAATCACTCATGGAAGTCCCCAAGAACTTCAAGAAGTACGAAATAGAAGATATAAAAATTATGGTACGAATGCCTAAAAGGAAAGCCGACGTCGGAGAAGTATATGATAATCGAGAGAAAACCAAAAAAATCATAGTCACCATAGAAGGAGAAGAAGAAAAATGTACATACATGAACAGGCTCTAAAGCCCACGGAAAAAATGATTATACGAGACTTTATTTGGTTTAAATCCCTCGCAATCGGTCCACTTGGATTACCTAGAGCCCACAATTATCTCAAAATGGATTTTTCTTATGGCTATGCACTAGCTCATAAGTTCCCGGTAGACGCACCAAAATGTACGCTTCTTAATCCAAGGGAAAGTTTCCTTACACACGCTTTGAGTTCAAATTTTTTCTTGCACTATGCCGCTTTCTTTCCCTCTAGTCATTTAATAATATTCGAATGTAGTCATGGGAAAAGAAGGAAATGGAGACTTGAAGCTAACCACAACCTAAAACCCCAACTCCAAGGACTACTTCTCGTGATGACACCCGCTCTCACCCACAATTCCTTACTCTACTTACTCTATTCCTATTCCTCTCTTTGCTTCCCTCTTTCCCTTCCACTCACTTGTCCGTTACCTCGCTCCCCTCTTAGCACTCTTGTTCCCTCGTCTCTTCACACTTCCTTTTAATTTTTTTTTTTCCCACTTTTCTTCACTCTCGTCCAATTTGCTTGTGCTCTCTCACTTACACCCACTCTTTCTCATACATATTTTTGGCACACACACCTTTATATATATACACTCCTCCAATTCCCTTCACTCACGAGTATATACGGCCTCTTCTTTCACTTAATCTCAATTCACATATGCATTTACGCACACCCCTATGCACACACTCACACTCCGACATCCCTATACTCAATCTCTTCCACTCATGCCACACCTACTTTTCCCCTTTCTTTCTTTCCCACCTCTACTCACACCCATTTCCTCATATTCACATGCGCACCCCTACACACAATTCTCTCCTTCCTCCACCCTCTTCTCCCTCTTCTAACTTGCTTCCCCTACCCTTCAACACGCAAAGCAAACATAAGATTGAGCTCAATAGAACATCACAACATGAAAATTCAGCATAAGTGCTTCATCGCCAAGGATATCACATGCATACATATGTGGCTGCATACATAGGTGAAGGTGTGCATATTCGCTTGGCATTTCAACATTTCATTCGTGTTCATAATCAAACATCGTTGACACAGTTTTAACTGTGTTCTCACAATCAATCAATGGTATGAAAGAAAATAGAACCAATTTTTTGGTCACACAAAACATGTCTGCACTTTGATTTATGCATAACATAGCATACAAATCGAATCTGATAGTAGAAATGCAAGTCATGAAATTTGCTCTCAACAAGAAACAAAACTTAAGATATCGATAATGTCTCAGAGATCGCAGCCTTTGTGCAGTATGAAGCTCGTCGACTTCGTCTTCTCCATATTGAAAAAAAAGAACTTTTACATTTCTTGCTTTGTCAGTTGAAAGGATTATGTCTTGTTCAGCGCTAAGCATGTTCGCGCAGGTACATGGACTGTATCAACCCATCCTCCTTTATCAAAACCTCCATAATGTGATTTATAAAGCCACGCTTCTCTGGTTGAAGCTTGAATCTAACTTTAATGAGCTCATGCTACGACTTGTTCAATACTGTCGCTTTTACTAGCTGATGTAGAAGTCACAGCTCACAAATCACAAACTAATCTTCAACGCTCAATTGCAGATCATCCTCCTGTTCAAACTTGGTTTTTCCTCCATCCTCTCTCATAAATCAATGTCTCCTCTTGGAGCAGCTCGAGATCGCCCTCGTAAACGAATCTCCCATACGAAGCAAAACATCCATTTATATATAATCCTTCCCACAGTAGAGCATAATCTTTTTTTTTTCAATACTACAACCGCATACTTCAATCAACAAAAGCTTTCCTTCTACTGTGTGTTGAAAAAAACCCCTTTGTCAGTGCTGAAAAGCCCCTCTGTCCAGGCTCGAAATCTGCCGCCCTTTTTCTAGTGACAATCTTTTATGATGTCCAGTGCTCCTTGAACTGATAAAAGGTTTCTTCAGCCCAAAGCTCATTGCGCTCTCGAGCTACAGCGGACTCTTCTTCCGCATGCTTGTAAGCAGCACCAAACTTGTTAAATTGAGGAACATTCTACTCATTGTAGGACCAGTACTGTAACATACACTGCAGTCGAATTTCAAATCATCTTTTCTTTCTAGTTAAAACTGACAGTTACACTATTCTGTGAAGAACTGCACGAGCTTTCGTTTCCTCCTCTATTCCATGATTGAGTGTCGCTTGAATTAAAGATGACCATTCATGGTTATTGACACGAGTGCTGATAGAGGAGACAAACCTACATGTCTCTATTGACGTGATCTGCATGTATGTCATAAACTAAGAGAACAAAACTATGATATCTGTATGAAGTCGACATGGCTATATCTACAGTCACGTGCACCCTCCCTTCTCTTTCCTTCCCCTGAACAACATCCGATATCAAAACTCAGAAACCCGAGAGAACTTCTATGTCGCCCAAAAAACATGCGATCCTCCCCCCGACCCCGTTGCATTTTCCTTCTTTTTGATAACTTCTACCATCCCAGAAAGGACAACACGCTGTGCTCCAGCCCCCACCAACTGCCTGTACATGATCTAGCACCCCCCTTCCCTGCGTTCGCCCCCCATTGAAGATGCGTCCCCCCACCAGCCACGGCCGCCCACTCCTTCTGGTGCGCTCGTCAGACTGGCAACCTAACGGGCCTGCCTCCCCACTCCTCTTTTCTGGTTCCTTTTCGTCAGAGAAAACAGACTTGCCACTTGCTTCCAATTCGGCTTCAAATGGCTTGATAATATGATACAAGCAAAGAAGAGAGAATAACTCCGGACTTCCACGTACCCCTTGTAAGATTCTTCTCATGAATACACTTTGCAAATACCATGAATTCTTGTAGTGTAACAACCTCGACACCTCAGCAAGGATGAATTTGATGTCGATACAAAAATCACACTCCAAAGCATCAAGAACTTGTAGCATCTTTGTACTAGCATCAACTATTGACTTCTGAATATCTCTTTTATCTTTGCGGATTACTCACAGCAGAGTGCAGATATTCCAATGCCTCCAGTGGGATGGGATGAAGCAAAGGCTTCAGTCAGGCAGAAGTCGTCAGAAGTAATGGAGAAGATGAGCCCTATAGCTCCCAGAAGGATCCATCTCTCCCCCATCCCCTGAAACCCATACATAGCTTCACCCCTACTGCTCTTGATCCTTATGTCCACATTTGAGTCAATCTTATCATCACCGGCCACCTATTCTCATTGCAAAACACCTATGTCCAAACAAATATTCTCCAAAAATGGAAGCATGTTAGTGCACCAAAACCAACCATTTATTGAGCTAACATACTTCCCTCTTCTTAATCGCGAAGTCGTCCTCGACGAGCCACTTTTGCTGCAATCTAATCAAAACAGCCATGAAAACATCAGTGCACAACTAGTTTGCATACCTTCCCATCGAGCCGATACTCCAACTGAACCTGCACTCATTGAAGCTATTAGTGCTCAAAAATCACTCCTAAATACATTCAAATCAGTCACTTCCAAAATGATCCAAGAACATGCACATATATGCAATTCCAGTCATGCATCAATTTGCTCATACATTCCCTTATGAAAAATGGTCTCAACCGAAATAACACATGCATACCTTTCCATGTTTTACACATGCAACTACCATTACGGAAAACAGAAAAGAAAATACCGAAATAAACAACGACAACTGAAATGAACACAATGGGAGATGCAAAAATACCCAAAATGCACACTCCATTATTGCATCTACTACTCGCTATGTACAATCATTTCATGACTAGACATTCCCGAAGAATCTCCATCGTCGTCCTACAAAAATCATCGAAACTGGAGCGAAAGTGAAGACATACATCAGAACCCTAGAATGTCCCACACACTAGAAAAACCCTCAGATAGAGCACACAAGTTATAAAGCACTACCGTTGCATTACCTCGCTAAAGCCTAATCCATAAATACATATAGAGTCTCCGTGCCTTCAAGAATGTTGATCCAAAGTGAGCTGATCTGTCGCAAGCCAACGCATAACAACCACACAAGCAAATAACGTTCCCTTCCAGGCGATCATCGCCCTCTCCTCTCTCTCTCTCCCCCTCAGGAGTGGGGAATAACTTCATATGAAAATTTTATTTTAATCACACGTTGGCCTACATTGACACTGGATGCGATTCGTGGACCTGACCACCCGACCAGGTTGATTCCACCCATCTACCAACGCAATGCAGCGCACAACACACGAACATAACATATATCAGCTAGCCCATAACGAAGCTGGATGCGGCTCGTGGTCGTGACTACCCAGCCACGATGGCTCCACCTACCTACCAACCCGTTATGGCGCGTAGCTAAGACACAATCACATACATCCCAAGCCTATGGCGAAACTAGCTGCGGCTCGTGGTCCTAACCACCCGGCGAGGATAAATCCACCCACCTACTAGTCCACCATAGCGCATTGGTACGATCACACAACACACTTTCTTTTTCTTTTCTTTTCTTTCCTTCGTTTTTCTTTTTCATAGTTAATTAGTTCACCCAAGTCCTGAGAATTAGGGAGAGGAAGAAAGGGACTTTACCCACCGTTCCCACACATACATGCAAAACATATACACACTAGCCTTTGACAGATCAACCACCTCTTCACTTCATTCTCTCAACTACAGACACTACATATGTATTCATCGATTCGACTTTTCACTTGGTAGCTACAGCCGGCTATGCCTTAGTCCCTCGTATACCTATCCCTAGGTGTCCTAGAATGTGAGTCCCCGGAATGTCTCATGTAGCCTCACATCGTACTCGAATCCCGACAACTTCTCTAAGGCGAGTCAGGCTCAACTTCGGGAGCTCCGTCATCACTTCCTAGCGTTAGCACATCTGCCCAAGCCCATGTGATATCATTTTCCTCGTTAGGCATTTCCCTCGCAGGATCAAAATAGTAGTATCGATCTCCCGCCCATCCTACATGTCGAGCTAGGTATTCCTCAAAACACTCAATGTAAAATGCAACACCCAAATCCTGGGTTATAAAGCATACCAGCCAATGCGCTTCCTCAACATCGTATTCCGTCTCAAAGTCGTCGACATCTATGTCCATGCGAGCGAACGTTTGGTCCGAGAAATATATCCTTAGCTCGTACAAGTAGAGTTGCGTAATTTGGTCTGCCATTTTGTTACTTAGCTCCTACAGTCTCTGCGCAACATAAAAAAAATAATTAGAAGTCCAAGATTCTTGAGCTAGCAAGGAAGGATATTTATGACACACAAATCATAGATTACATATGCGCATATATATATAATACTATACATGTATGTACAAGTAGTCTACTTCGTCACTTCGTTTGGATCTCGTCTGGCTCTTCCCATCCTAACATCACTTGAAATATGGTTTAACTCGAAGCGCGTTAACCTTCACGAGAGCATATTCTTCTCCTAAATCTTGAATTTGCATGGAACCATTGGAATTGAGTTCCACCACCTTAAACGGTCCTGCCCATCTTGTTTGTAACTTCCCCGGGAATTTATAATACTTACTATCATAGACTAATACCAAATCCCCTTCTTGAATCACATAGGTTTTGAGATTCTTATCATGCCTCTCCTTTCGTCTCTTCTGAATAGCTTCCAAACTTTGTTGTGCGATGAGTATCTTTTCTTCCAGCTTGACCAGTTGTACATATCTCTCCTTTAATGACTCTTCCTCGCTCAATCTGGCCTCAATAGCCACTCTTAATGTCGGAACTTCTTTTTCGATGGGGAAGATGGCTTCCTCGCCATATACTAGAGAGAAAGGAGTGCTCTTAGTTGTCACTCGGTAGGATGTTCGATATGCCCATAAAGCTTCCAAAAGTCTCTCATCCCAGTCTCTCCTATGCACAGCTACTGTTTTTGTTAGAATCTGTTCAAGGATTTTGTTGGTGACCTCCACTTGTCCATTTTCTCTCGGGTAATATGGAGTGCTCTTTCTATGTTTGATCTTATAGAGTTCCATTAATTCTTCGATCAATTCGTTGACAAAATGTGTCCCTCTATCACTTACTATTTCCAACGGGCATCCAAATCGAGTGATAATTTGCTCATACAGAAATTTCGCTACATCAACAGCTCGGTCAGTCTTCAGAGCTTTGGCTTCCACCCACTTGGTAACATAATCAGTACAGACCAAAATATACCTATTGGATCTTCGTCGTGAGGGAGGATCAATAGGCCCCACAAAATCAATTTCCCATTTCTCAAATGGCTTAAGAGCCAACACCGGCGTAAGAGGAGCAGCATGTGATAATGTGGGTTTGCCCATTCGTTGGCATTTGTCACATTTCTTACAGTATGCATAAGAGTCTTTGAACAGCGTTGGCCACCAATACCCGACCAATAAAATCTTTCTTGCCGTCAGTTCACCAGCAAAATGCCCATCGCAAGGTTCGTCATGCAAAGCCCTTAACACTAGATTTGCCTCTTCTTCCTCGAGACACCTCCGATAAATACTCTCATGAACAAAATATCGATAGAGTTGCCCCCCAATGATGCTATGGTACTTTGCCAATGCTAACAGCTTTTGCTTCTCTCTCTTGCTTGCTCCTGGCGGATATTTAGTGGTGCACAAGAAATTCACCAAGTCGGCATACCAAGGTACTTTAGCTTCAACCTGGAATAGATGTCCATCCGGAGCATCGTCGGGCACACCAGAGATCGGCTCCTCATTAACAATTCGAGATAAATGGTCGGCCAGTATATGTGCTTTTCCTGGTCTGGTTACCACTGTGAACTGAAATTCTTGGAGAAGTAGCATCCACCTCATCAGTCGCCCTGACAGTTCGGGTTTATTAATGATGTACTTAAGGGCTTCGTGATCCACATAAAAAGTGAACTGCTTTCCCATCAAGTAGTGCCGATACTTGTTCACCGCAAAGATCATCGATAGGCATTCCTTCTCCGTAGTCGTATAGTTCCTCTCAGTGCTATTCAGATTGCGACTTGCGTAATAAATAGGGTGGTCCAACTTCTTCTCATCGGCTTGGCATAGTACTGCTCCAACTGCAGTATGAGAAGCGTCGGTATGTACATGAAATTCCTTCGTCCAGTCAGGTGCTACCAAAATCGGTGCATTTATTAACCTCTCTTTGATCGAGTCGAATGCAACTTGACACTCTCCCGTCCACTGGTATTGTTGGTCCTTTCTCAAAAGAGTCGTCAGTGGTGCCGCTATGGATGCAAAATTTAATATAAAACGTCGATAATAGTTTGCATGGCCCAAAAATCCTCTGAGTTGTCGCAAGTTTTGCGGTGGTGGAAGTTGTCCGATCTTTTCCACTTTATCCTCGTCAACCGCAATCCCTTTTTCGGAAATAACATGTCCCAAAAGCAATCCTCTTCGTACTCCAAATGTACACTTTTTCAGGATTTAATGCGATGCCTTTTTCGATGCTTCTTCTTAAAATTGCTTCGATCCTCTCCATCATGTTCTCATCGTCGCCTCTGATTGCAAAGTCATCAAGAAATATCTCCATCCAATCCTGCAGGTAGTCTTGATATGCAGCTATCATTGCTCTCTGGAATGTGGCCGGTGCATTGCATAACCCGAATGGCATCACCCGATATGCATACGTACCCCATTCTGTCGTGAAAGTAGTTTTGGATTGATCCTCTTCATGAATTTGGATCTGGTTGTACCCACTGAAACCGTCCAAAAATGAGTACAGTTTATGGCCAGCCACTCTATCCAAGATTTGATCAGTGAACGGCAAGGGAAAGTGATCCTTCTTCGTGCGCTCGTTCAACTTTCGATAATCTATGCAAATACGGATTTTCTTATTTTTCTTCGGAACCACTACAATTGGCGATACCCATTCGCTGGATGCGATGGGATATATGAATCCTGCCTCCAATAATTTGGTCAATTCCAGCTTGATCAATTCCGAGTAGACTGGATTCGTTCGCCTGAGTCGTTGACATATCGGTCGTGTGCCTTCTTCCAAGTCTATATAATGTTGGCAGATTCGGGGATCAATTCCTCTCAGATCGCTGTATGACCATGCAAAGGCCTCGCTAAAATTTTTGAGTGTCGTTTTAATACAATCTCGTACTCCATCTGGTAGCTCTGACCCTACACTCAAGAACTTTTCTGGAAAAACTTCCCATTTTTCCAACTGAGCTTCTCGCGAATAGTCTTTATTTTTCGATGACACTGTGATTGGAATGTGCTCTCCGATCACGCGTGCATGGTTGGCCAGTAAATCATTGTCTTGTTCCCTTTCGATTGAACCTAGTTTCTTTAATGCAACTTTTGCAATGGCTTCCGACACTTTAGTCTTACTCTTCGTTTCTTTTTCCGATTCTCGACTTTTCTTTAGAATCTCTGCTTCTAGCATTCTAACCTTTTCTCTCAACTGTTGCACTTCCATCGCCGGAGCTAACTCTAGTTTCAACTTTTCTCTTGAAATTCCCTTCTCCAGGGATTGAGTAACTTTATTTTTACTTGCATCTATACTCAACATGTAGCACTCAAATTCTCTTGTATGTGTCAACCATCCCAGCAACTCCTGGTCTGAATCGTCGTTATAGAGTAATGGATTTTTATACTCTCCCATCTTCGTGTCTTGATTCTTAAAGAGCTGCAAGTTGAACCTGTCTTGAAGCAGATTCTTGTAGGTGTCCGTGTTCAAAGAAAACCTAGCTCGTGCACTCTCGTGCCTTGCTTTCTCCTTTTCTTTCTTTTCCATCTCATCGACTATTATTGTCTTCTTCTTGTTGCTCGAGGGTGGGGATACTTGCAACTGAATCCGATCAGACTTTGGCCCTATTGAAATAAAACCTGTGCGCCAGTCATGCACACATTCGGCTTGCACCAACCATGGCCGTCCAAGTAAGATCGAGAAGGTAGCCTCTGAGGTCCTTGGTCTTACTATCAGATAATCAACCTTAAACTCTAAACCGCCCACAACTGTACTTACATTCTTCAAAAGGCCCGCAGCCTTCACTTGTGTTTGATCTGCCATTCTCAAGGACATCGGCGTTTCTTCCATGTGGTTGAGGCCCAAGGCTTTCATCATGAATTCGGTCATAAGGTTGACTGCGGCTCCACTATCTAACTGAGCACCAGGGACTACATATCCTTTAATTTCGACCGTCACAGCTGGAGCGTTCGAATCGATTTGCGTCGTAATACTTTGGATGATTCCTTGGACATCCTTATCTCGTCTATTTTTATCTCGAGCTTTCCTCGGCTTCTTAATATATTCGTTGTAGAATTGTTTCCTATAAACAGGTGAACATTTTAGCAATGTGCCAATGTCCAGCGTGACTTCCGTGTCAGCGAGCAACTTCACAATATCTACTTCTTCCGAACTTTGTCTTTCCTTTCTAATCTTAGGAGCTTTCAATCTTTCAGGGAATGGTGCTATGCCTGGCACAAACTCCTTAGTCACTGGTGGAAGAATCTCAATTTCTTCCCCATCCTCAAGCTCTTGCTGCTCAACAAATCCTCCAACTTGGTTTTCTACCTCTTCGTGTTCAGCTATCCTCTCTTGACTCCCTTCTTCACCTTCGCCTCTTGGGTTCTTCTTCGAGTACTCTTGAGTCCTTGTGACTACTGCCACAGTTGGATCTTTGTGTGGTTTCTTGGCCTCGTAAGCATCCACAAAGTGCATTGACGAGCTAGAGCCTTCTTGAGGGTTCGGTGTCTTGAACACTACTCCGATCGTAGGAACGTGCTCTTGAGCTCTTGATGTGAGATGCATCTGAGTATCAACATAATTCGAGGACCCTACTGGTCCTTTTTCCTTGCCGGCGGCAGCTCTTCGTTTTGGACAATCCTCATCAAAGTGGCCCTCCCCACTACAGTACCTACATAGTGGGGTATAATCGATTGGCTTCTTTTCGTTTGGACATCTAGATTGAGTGTGGCCAAAGCCATGACATCTCCAACACTGGATTGGACCATCTCTTCTTTGATCACGTACGGCTCCTCTTGGATAGTCTCCTCCTTGACCCTGAGCACCATATCCATAAGTCGGTCTGTTTTCCCAACGAGATGTAGGTGGTACACTTTGAGCGGGCAATCCCGTGTAAGGTCTTTCTCTTGTATCTCCTGATTTCATGGTCCTTTCTTCATAGGCTCTCTTGTTGTAACATCGGTCCTCTGTGTGATTTGTCCTTCCACAAAAAGTACAACGCATCCTAGGTGGCGACCTATCTGTGAATACTCTCGAGACTGTAGGGCATTCTGAAGCCAAATGGCCGTAACCATGGCACTTTCCACACCATGTATTTGATCGAAACACTTGATTCGGGTTTGTTGTGACCTCTGGTTTTACTGTATATGTCTCTTGAGTTATCGTGGCAGCTTTTATAGCTTGTGTGACCAATTCCAATATTCGTTCTTCAGTTAGCGCAGGCTTTACCTCGACTGGTGTGCTAGTGGCAGCTACAAAAGCTGGGGTCGTCAATGCGGGACTTCCTTGACTCGGATCTTTCATCGGTATATTTCCTGGGCCTCCCATAGGCTCGTATAAGAGCTCCATCTTCCTTTGTTGGCATAATTGTACTTCCTCCCAAAGCCTTGCTTGTTCCTTGGCATCCATTAAGGTTGCAGGTCTTGTCAGGCTGATATGCTGCTGTGCCGTAGGATCTCGCAATCCTGAAATGAATCTACGTTTCAATGTCTCATCATTCGGGGCATTCACGCCCATCTTTCTTACTAACGTTTCCATTCTCTGAATGTAGTTATCGATGCTCTCGTTTACTCCTTGTCGCAAGTAATCCATTTGTTGGGCCAATCTGTCTTGGAAGCCTTGTCGTCGAAACTTTGCCAAGAAGGCTTCCTTGAGCATTTGATAAGTTCCACGCTCTTGTGGTGTCAGATTCCCATGCCAATTGGCTGCCTCATCGCGGAGAATAGCCGGAAAAATTCTCAACCTTTGATCCTGGTCAACTACGTCATTGGCCTCACAAGTAACCTCAAACAACTGGATAAAACTATCCGGATCTTCGTCCCAAGTACCTGAAAACTTGGTGAAGTCCCCCAAGTGAACCGAAATCCGCTGAGCCATTTCGAACAGAGGTGTGATGTCAATATCACTTCGATCCCAGAAATTTAATGCACGTGGCCTCAGGATCCCCCCTTCAAATTTCCGCACTTGATTCGCGACTCTCCTACGGGAATACACGTTTTTGGCCGATTTCTTCGAACCAATCGAGGTCCACTCACCTGGCGGTTCCCACCTTCTCCTTTCCCTTTCAAGGGCTCTTCTCTGAGCGCATTCCTCTCTTTGAGTTTGTGTTGCTCCTGACGATGAGCTCCCCTCGCTCATGTACTAGATCGTGGGTCCGCAAGCTCGGCCAACCTGTGGCGCTAGGCGAACCTATGGCACTCTCGTATAGAGACGTACCAAGCTATTCCCGACAAACGCACCAAAATGAACAGGCTCTAAAGCCCACGGAAAAAATGATTATACAAGACTTTATTTGGTTTAAATCCCTCGCAATCGGTCCACTTGGATTACCTAGAGCCC
This sequence comes from Ceratopteris richardii, assembly GCA_020310875.1. Lineage (NCBI taxonomy): Eukaryota > Viridiplantae > Streptophyta > Polypodiopsida > Polypodiales > Pteridaceae > Ceratopteris > Ceratopteris richardii. Next base: position 71,226,972 of record CM035444.1, read on the forward strand.
ACAATTATCTCAAAATGGATTTTTCTTATGGCTATGCACTAGCTCATAAGTTCCCGGCAGACGCACCAAAATGTACGCTTCTTAATCCAAGGGAAAGTTTCCTTACACACGCTTTGAGTTCAAATTTTTTCTTGCACTATGCCGCTTTCTTTCCCTCTAGTCATTTAATAATATTCGAATGTAGTCATGGGAAAAGAAGGAAATGGAGACTTGAAGCCAACCACAACCTAAAACCCCAACTCCAAGGACTACTTCTCGTGATGACACCCGCTCTCACCCACAATTCCTTACTCTACTTACTCTATTCCTATTCCTCTCTTTGCTTCCCTCTTTCCCTTCCACTCACTTGTCCGTTACCTCGCTCCCCTCTTAGCACTCTTGTTCCCTCGTCTCTTCACACTTCCTTTTAATTTTTTTTTTTTCCCACTTTTCTTCACTCTCGTCCAATTTGCTTGTGCTCTCTCACTTACACCCACTCTTTCTCATACATATTTTTGGCACACACACCTTTATATATATACACTCCTCCAATTCCCTTCACTCACGAGTATATACAGCCTCTTCTTTCACTTAATCTCAATTCACATATGCATTTACGCACACCCCTATGCACACACTCACACTCCGACATCCCTATACTCAATCTCTTCCACTCATGCCACACCTACTTTTCCCCTTTCTTTCTTTCCCACCTCTACTCACACCCATTTCCTCATATTCACATGCGCACCCCTACACACAATTCTCTCCTTCCTCCACCCTCTTCTCCCTCTTCTAACTTGCTTCCCCTACCCTTCAACACGCAAAGCAAACATAAGATTGAGCTCAATAGAACATCACAACATGAAAATTCAGCATAAGTGCTTCATCGCCAAGGATATCACATGCATACATATGTGGCTGCATACATAGGTGAAGGTGTGCATATTCGCTTGGCATTTCAGCATTTCATTCGTGTTCATAATCAAACATCGTTGACACAGTTTTAACTGTGTTCTCACAATCAATCAATGGTATGAAACAAAATAGAACCAATTTTTTGGTCACCCAAAACATGTCTGCACTTTGATTTATGCATAACATAGCATACAAATCGAATCTGATAGTAGAAATGCAAGTCATGAAATTTGCTCTCAACAAGAAACAAAACTTAAGATACCGATAATGTCTCAGAGATCGCAGCCTTTGTGCAGTATGAAGCTCGTCGACTTCGTCTTCTCCATATTGAAAAAAAGAACTTTTACATTTCTTGCTTTGTCAGTTGAAAGGATTATGTCTTGTTCAGCGCTAAGCATGTTCGCGTAGGTACATGGACTGTATCAACCCATCCTCCTTTATCAAAACCTCCATAATGTGATTTATAAAGCCACGCTTCTCTGGTTGAAGCTTGAATCTAACTTTAATGAGCTCATGCTACGACTTGTTCAATACTGTCGCTTTTACTAGCTGATGTAGAAGTCACAGCTCACAAATCACAAACTAATCTTCAACGCTCAATTGCAGATCATCTTCCTGTTCAAACTTGGTTTTTCCTCCATCCTCTCTCATAAATCAACGTCTCCTCTTGGAGCAGCTCGAGATCGCCCTCGTAAACGAATCTCCCATACGAAGCAAAACATCCATTTATATATAATCCTTCCCACAGTAGAGCATAATCTTTTTTTTTTCAATACTACAACCGCATACTTCAATCAACAAAAGCTTTCCTTCTACTGTGTGCTGAAAAAAACCCCTCTGTCAGTGCTGAAAAGCCCCTCTGTCCAGGCTCGAAATCTGCCGCCCTTTTTCTAGTGACAATCTTTTATGATGTCCAGTGCTCCTTGAACTGATAAAAGGTTTCTTCAGCCCAAAGCTCATTGCGCTCTCGAGCTACAGCGGACTCTTCTTCCGCATGCTTGTAAGCAGCACCAAACTTGTTAAATTGAGGAACATTCTACTCATTGTAGGACCAGTACTGTAACATACACTGCAGTCGAATTTCAAATCATCTTTTCTTTCTAGTTAAAACTGACAGTTACACTATTCTGTGAAGAACTGCACGAGCTTTCGTTTCCTCCTCTATTCCATGATTGAGTGTCGCTTGAATTAAAGATGACCATTCATGGTTATTGACACGAGTGCTGATAAAGGAGACAAACCTACATGTCTCTATTGACGTGATCTGCATGTATGTCATAAACTAAGAGAACAAAACTATGATATCTGTATGAAGTCGACATGGCTATATCTACAGTCACGTGCACCCTCCCTTCTCTTTCCTTCCCCTGAACAGCATCCGATATCAAAACTCAGAAACCCGAGAGAACTTCTATGTCGCCCAAAAAACATGCGATCCTCCCCCCGACCCCGTTGCATTTTCCTTCTTTTTGATAACTTCTACCATCCCAGAAAGGACAACACGCTGTGCTCCAGCCCCCACCAACTGCCTGTACATGATCTAGCACCCCCCTTCCCTGCGTTCGCCCCCCATTGAAGATGCGTCCCCCCACCAGCCACGGCCGCCCACTCCTTCTGGTGCGCTCGTCACTGGCAACCTAACGGGCCTGCCTCCCCACTCCTCTTTTCTGGTTCCTTTTCGTCAGAGAAAACGGACTTGCCACTTGCTTCCAATTCGGCTTCAAATGGCTTGATAATATGATACAAGCAAAGAAGAGAGAATAACTCCGGACTTCCACGTACCCCTTGTAAGATTCTTCTCATGAATACACTTTGCAAATACCATGAATTCTGGTAGTGTAACAACCTCGACACCTCAGCAAGGATGAATTTGATGTCGATACAAAAATCACACTCCAAAGCATCAAGAACTTGCAGCATCTTTGTACTAGCATCAACTATTGACTTCTGAATATCTCTTTTATCTTTGCGGATTACTCACAGCAGAGTGCAGATATTCCAATGCCTCCAGTGGGATGGGATGAAGCAAAGGCTTCAGTCAGGCAGAAGTCGTCAGAAGTAATGGAGAAGATGAGCCCTATAGCTCCCAGAAGGATCCATCTCTCCCCCATCCCCTGAAACCCATACATAGCTTCACCCCTACTGCTCTTGATCCTTATGTCCACATTTGAGTCAATCTTATCATCACCGGCCACCTATTCTCATTGCAAAACACCTATGTCCAAACAAATATTCTCCAAAAATGGAAGCATGTTAGTGCACCAAAACCAACCATTTATTGAGCTAACAATACATAGGGCATGATTTGATTAGTGAAGAAGAAGAAGAGTTAATTGTCCTATTGCAAGAATATCGAGATGTATTTGCTTGGAGCTACAAAGACTTGAAAGGAGTAGTCTCGGATATATGCTCCCATAGAATTCCTAAGACTCCAGATGCCAAACCCATGAAATAAAAACCATACACGTACAATGATAACTATGCTGCTAAGATTAAAGAGGAAATAGATTGTTTGATAGAAGCATGATTCATTTACGAAATTGAGCATACAGAATGGGTATCCCCCATTGTGGTTGTGCCCAAGAAGAACGAAAAATTGTGCATATGTATTAACCTTAAAAAAGTTAATGCCGCCACGATCAGAGACATTCATCCTCTTCCTATCACGGAACACTTATTGGTAAAAGTTATGGGCAAGGAAGTTTACAGCTTCCTTGATGGTTTCTCAGGCTATAATCAAGTAGCCATTGCTCCAGAAGATCAGCACAAGATGGATTTTGCCACAGAATGGGGCATATTTGCATTCTGCATGGTGCCATTTGGGCTGACAAATGCACCCACCACTTTCCAATGACTTATGTGCCATGTTTTTAAGGAATTCTTACGCAAGAATTTGGAAGTCTATGTCGATGACATATGTACTCATTCGAATATGAGGCAGATGGATATCCCAGAGCTAAGGCAAGTATTTGACAAATTTCGAGAATATCAAGTTTGTATGAACCCAGAAAATTGTGTTCTTATGGCCAGATAAGGCAAAATTCTAGGACACATTGTGTCAAAGAATGGAATTTCAACACATGAAGAGAAGGTGAAAGTAATTGTAGGCCTACCTAGGCAAAATAACGTAAAAGAGGTACAGGCCTTCATGGGTCATTGTGGTTATTACAGACAATTCATATGTGTATGCAATCATAGCCAAGCCTTTGTACTCTCTTTTGACCAAGTTGGAATGGACAGATGAATGTGAGAATTCATTCAATGAACTTAAACGACGCTTGTGCTCAGCACCTATATTGACAACCCTAAATTGCAGCAAGCCATTCCATGTACATGTGGATGCATCCAACTATGCCATAGGATGTGTGTTGGCACAACCTACAAATGAAGGTAATGTAGATCTCCCTATAGCTTACGCAAGCAGACAGTTGAATGCAACACAAAAAAATTACACCACTACAAAATGAGAAGGATTAGGAATGATCTATGCAGTAAAGAAATTCAGGCATTATTTGTTGGTAAATAAGTTCAAGTTCTTCATGGATCATCAAGCATTATTGTACTTAGTCAATAAGCCTTGTAATACTAAACAATTGATATGATGGTTTCTATTACTCATGGAGTATGACTTTGAAGTAGTATTCAGGAAGGGAAAGACACACCTTAGAGCTGACCACCTCTCAAGATTAACTTCTAGAGAAGATCCTCAAGGAATAGCAGATGAATTACCTGACACATATTTGTTTAACTTTGAAATAGTACTAGAATGGGCTAAACCTATTGTCCCTATTTTCACGTTTGGACCCAAGAATCCTAGGATAAAGATCAAAGAAGGAGAAATCACCAAGTCATAAAGATATCAAATAATAGCATGAAGTATATATAAACACGATAATCATAAAATTATTTCTTGTTGTGTAGATGAATCAGAACCCGCAAATTGGTTGCAACTAGCACATGTAGGTGCATTAAAGCAACATCATTCAAAACATCGTACATTGCAGACTCTGCATAGACTAGGAGTATATTGGCCTTCTATGGAAGCAGATGTGCAAGATTATGGTGGCCCACTCTACACATGGATGCACATACCTATGTTAAGAGATGTGATGTGTGCCAAAGAACTTAGTTTCCTACTCGCAGAGATGAAATGCCATTGAAACCCATGATGGGAGGATGTGCATTCTCCAAGTGGGGTATAGACTTTTTAGGACCCATTAACCCCCCTGCAAAAGGCACTCATGCAGAATACATCATAGTTGTGACAGATTATCTTCCCAAATGGGTAGAGGCTAAGGCCACAAAAAAGAATGATGCACACACGATTGCAAAATTCTTATTTGAAAATGTCTTTACAAGATATGGACTGCCGATAGAGCTAATGAGTGACTGAGCAACTCACTTTCTAAACCAAGTCATTGAATATTTGTTACTAGATTTTATGGTGATTCACAAGAAATCCTCACCATATCATCCTCATGCCAATGGTCAAGTAGAAAGTACTAACAAGATCCTCTGCATTGTATTGATGAAACTCGTGAACAATAAACATTTAGATTGGAACAAACAATTACATCACACTGTTTGGGCATATCGAGTGGTCTACAAGACCGTACTCAATGCAACTCCCTTTCAGATGGTTTTTGGTCAGAATGTTGTGCTTCCTTTGGACTTTTTGATACCCACCCTTGAGGTTGCACAAGAACATTAGTGGACCGGCCATGAATTATTGTCAAGGATAATGGAATAGGAATGATTAGGAGAAACTAGGCTAAAAGCACTAGCAGGTATATATGTAGCAAAGAAATGACAGAAAGCTTATTTCGACACACATGTGAACAACAAAGGCTTGAAAGAAGGAGATTTAGTCTTAGTATATACATTGAAACAGCATGCATGGAAATTAGAAAAGCGAGGTTATCGACCTATGATCATTAACAAACTCTCGACAAGTGGAGCGGTACAATTAGCCACCCTAGAAGGAGACATACTGCCTAATTATATTAGTGGCTATAGAGTCAAGCTTTATCTGGAACCTCTTTCTGAGGATATGCTTAGATGACTCACGTTGGCAAAGAAGCATAAGGAGGAAGAAAAGAGAATACGCACGAAAGCTCAAGTAGAAGCTATAGAATGCATTAAGCGCATGAAGCAAAGAAGACAAGGACTAGGAAGAGAACATTATAACCATCTGGAAACAACACCTAGATTCCCCATGGCCATGTGTTAAGCAAAGTCAATAACTCATCCTATCATAGTGGATAGGAGACCATTCATTATAGTCAAGCTAGAGCATGACAACCCTTGCCACGAGCTCAGGGCTTTAATTGATTCAGGTGTTGTGACTAGTGCGATTAGATGGTCCCACTGTAAGGACTGAGGAAGAGAAATGCAACCTATTGAGGCATACCTCATAGGGCTAGGAGGCATGGAAACCCCTTGCATGGGTGAGGTGGACCTTCCTATCCTCATACATGAAGTAACCATGACAATGAAGCTCTTAGTGTGCCATGATGATGACCTGATAGAACCCCTAATCCTTGGCCAAGATAGGCTATACGATCACTCAGTGGAGCTAAAACTTAGACAAGGCTCCTTGCATATTGGAACCTTAGATCAGTAGCGAGTGATACCGCTTGACTTCCCTAACAACACTCCGCCTGAGGTATGTAACCCTAGACCATATGAAATGCATGCGAAGGAGGACTCGAAGATCTTTGGCCAGACAAGTCACGTTATGTCTACACCAACCCACAAGGGCTTGGTGATGGACACTTGCTACTCAGGAGAACATCAATAGATTTTCCCTTGGTCATCCTATAAACTAGAAGGGGTCACCACCCAACAGCTGGGACAAATGGGGACCATCAGCGGTCAAGTGGGTTGCATCAGCGGTCAGGTGGATTGCATCAGTGAACAAATAGGCACAACACCCTACATTGTCCATCCTTCCACACTTACTACAAACTAGCCTAGATCTGTGGTACAAAATGCCTCACTTCCAAATGGGCAAGTTTCGCAAGTGTTGGACCTCCCTTCTTTTCCAAAGAAAAGTGTCAACCAGACCTCTCACCCTCAACCGCGATGGAGGAACTTAGACCGATAACCATACCAGGTGACACAAAACAAGCAGTAGCATCAGCATCACAAAGCAAGCGACATGAAACAAGTATGGGTGCCAAAAGGATAGAAAGCACCGACAGTTTTCAATAAGGCAAAACATGATAAGAGGGAGTTTCAGTAGAATCAGAGGCAATATTCAACATCGTATCGACCTTCTTCGACCTCGATGAAGCTTTGACATATTTAGATCGTCGAGAAGTACCTAACCAAACGACCCACTCAGCAACCCTTAGGAGATGGATATTGAAACGTATCCAGAAGCAGACGCATACCACCCACAGCAGACGCATACCACCCACTCAGCAACCCTTAGGAGATGGATATTGAAACGTATCCAGAAGCAGACGCATACCACCCACTCAGCAAATCGCATACCACCCACTCAGCAACCCTTAGGAGATGGATATTGAAACGTATCCAGAAGCCTCCGCATGACCCGTTCTCTAACATTACCCCCATCTCGAATAACCAATCCCCTTGTAATAATTCTTTCACAATTGAACTGTGTACAAACTCATCTACACTAACCCAAGATCACTTGTAATATCTCATCAAGCAATGTATGCACTATCTAAAGCATGTAGGTGACTAGAGACCTACACTAGTTTTGCAAAAAATCATTCCGTATACCACATCACAACACTTGGCTACACGGGTTACACATCGCTTATGGAAAGGGATTGCGGTCTCACTTTAATGGGATCATGATTAATTTCCATATAATGTGCTAATCTTTTATAGCAGATCTCCTCCACATTCGCATCACTCATCATGCAGACAAAAGGACCATCTGAAGCTAGCCCCAGTGCACATGTGGTCAATGTTGGAAACTTGCTAGCAGAGCCACATCCTACGTCACAACCACCAAAATTGCAAGGATTCGTAGGACCAATGTCGATTGATGACCCTCCTAGGGGATACACTGAAAAAGTTCACCATAATTCAAATTGGTTTCAAGGTTTAGCAAGACCTTTAGCAGATGCAGACTTTATTTTTGATGTCATGCTGACTTTTAACAATCATAAGTGGGGCAAGTATCAATTTTTCTCGAGAGAATTTGAAGCACTTCAAAACTCAGAAGAGTTAAAGCACATTTGGGCTAGATCAGGTTTTATGTAACATTTCAGTGATCCATTGCCCAAACCCGATTTTTTTAGATGCTACAATCTGATAGCTACACTTCAGACCTTCGAGAACAATGACTTGCGTGGAACTTTCATTCTCCCATCTTTGGTAAATGACCCAATGTACAAGAAGTTCTATCTTTCAAAAGATCTCATTAGGGCAGCAATTAAGATCCACAGAACTCACACGCCCACAGAATGCGAAAGGCTGATTCCAGAGCGGATGAAGCATGGTGATGTTGTGAAATGGGAAGACATTTTGGCCATTACACCGGAACTCTCTAAGCCATTACACATATGTCTACAACACTTTGCATTCCCAGCTTAGGATTGCTTCACTATTCCTCACAAAAGTATTTGGGTCGGATTATACTTAGCTTGTATTGGGCCCCAAACCATAGATCTGGCTAGTTGGATTATCGAGCAATTGTATTTAGCTCAACACAGATGGGAAAGAAAACCTATCATCCATGGTTGTTGTGCTCTGACTCGAATTGTTTACATGTGTTTGGCATACGATTTGCCTATAGAACGCGCAATGACCAGCGAGGATTTAAAAGAATTCAAGGGAATGACCAAAACGGCTAGGAAAGCTAGCAAGGGACAGGTAGGCAAACACATGCACGGTTCTATCCCATGCATACAAGTTCCAGAGTCCCCGCCACCTTTGCAGTCCCCAGAACAGTCATGAACGGAACCCCCTGCACCTGTACAACCCATCATACACACACACACACACACACACATATATATATATATATACACATATACATATATACATATGCCTATCACGACTTGTTATCACAAAAGGTACTACCAGTATGGTGATTTCTCAAGCCACAACAATTCAAGAACCCTCCACTATAGCAGAAGAAATTCCCACTACCATCGGTGCGGAAGCATTCACTTTCCCTATACCTAACTTGGAAGCAAAACCAACAAACCCTACCTTTGACTTAAAAATGCATGATGCTTTCTCGAGTAAATTCCAATTTTCAGAAGGGCAACTCTTCTCATAGGATTATGAACATCCCAGTTACCCTACCACACCCCCTGATCAACCACAAGAGCAAGTAGTGTCCAGCTCAAAAGAAGAGACGACAGAAACGGACAATGAAGATGATGATGATGATGATGAAGCCAGTCAAGATAGCCACGACTCTCAAGAAGGTGTGCAGAATGATGAACAAGAACAGTGAACTGAGACACAAGGCGACACAAGTATGCATGAAGATGACACGTTTGAAGCAGCTGCCTACACCTTGGCATCAAGAAACTATACCGCACTATGCAGGTAGTTTGGGCACGCAGACAACTCTCAAAAGAAGAAAGTCACGAGATTTTAGAACAGGAACTCGCTACAAGAGGATTCAAAGAAGCTTACATTCAAGGTTTCTGAGAATTAGTTAAATCAATCGGAACCAATGAAGCACTTTGCTATTTGCAGAGGAAAGCACTACCGAAGTTTGACCCACGACGAATCCGTTTGCTATCAAAATTAGGTCAGTATATTCACGTACCAATGGATGCCCAATCCTCACACCAGGCCAGAGAAGCATGACTTATTCTGGAAGACCCTCTTGAAGAAGTGACCATAGTCATTGACTCCCCGCCTCATCCTTCTACTATAACTACCACTACCATCGTCGAAGTACCCACCACTCCACATACTCCTCTTTCACCTCCCGCCCCTCCAGTCTCTCCTAAACACCCTATCGCTCCTAGACCATCCACGTTCCTTGATGGTGCTATAGCAGAAGCCCTAATTGCCTCAACCCCACCAACTCTTCCTGCAACCCTTCCACATATCCTCCCTTCCCTAGCTCCCACCATTCCACCCAATCAATTTCTCACTCCATCCTTTCCTTCTTTCCCCACTCCTCCCAGACCTCTATTCCCATTTCCCCCTCCCATGACCTTCTCACTGGTCTCACCTCCCCATCCCACTGCATTCCCTCTCTCCTTCCCTCTCCACCAAACCATTTGAGAAACCCAATCTATAATTTATTCGTCAACCTTTGTAAATCTAGTATTCACACCCACTCAAGCACCCACTCTCACACCACTCTTCACAGTCACTACACTCGACACCACGTCCAGTGACATGGACATATCGCCACCCACCGCACCACCACTCACCTCATCCATTTCACCACCACATTTAGGCACGACACACTTCTCCACAGTCACCACTACATCCACCTTCCCATCCCTTTTTCCCCTTCCTCGTGCATCAACAATCACACCCACAACATCTTCACTCACTTCACCATTAATATTGTCACCCACAACTGACACCACTTTTCGCAATATGTTTTCTTGCATGACACAAGTTAGAGATGAATTCGCATCTAGGGACCAGCTACCAGATGCTACAACAAACAACTATAGATTTACAAGCGCAACTAAACTCGTTATCAATCGAGAACGCCTCCCTTAATGCACGCTATCAAAAGCTATGCAAGGCCTACCATACACTCGAACTACAAAGTCAGCAAAAAACGAAGGAAGCCATTACGGATATCGACAACCTGTTATGGGCTCAACCATTTGAAAGGAAACCCTCACTAAAAACATGGGACTGTTACGACACCACCTTGCAACGGCCAAAGAAGAAAATCAACGATTGTAGGAACAGAACAAAGAAAACCTTGAAGTATCCTTAGATCAAGAAGATTATGACAATATGAATGAAGCATATCAAAAACTCAAGGATGACCATAAAATGCTACAGTTGCAAACACCTGCACACCAACCACCACCCGCTCTTGAGGTCACGCCTCCAGAGATCATAAAAGAACTCACTACACTACGTGCTCAGGTACTTACTCTTCAAGCACAAATTACTGATTTCTGTGAGCCCCCTAGGCTTGATTCCCCACTTGAACTCCCAACTAATGAAGAAACTATGTCTATCCCGGTAGAGGAAACTTATGAAGAGGCCTACGAACCACAACCCATCCCATGTGGACGTGTCACGGTTGAAGGCCAAGACACCTTTGAACTCCCTACCCCCTCATGGATGAAGTCAATAGAAGAACTTGGATAGACTCACTCAGCACGGGTGGAGGCACAATTACATGCCATGGCTATGATAGAGGAACACATTTTACAATCACCTTACTTTGCCCCTTGGCCCAACTTGGCGTCAAGAGTTGTTACAAACATATCCAGAAATGATGAGCACATGGGTCAAGGCATCACTGCATTTGAAGTATAACCCATGTTGGGGACCTATACCAAGACGTCGCTCCTAGAAGGCATTTGCAATCAAAGCTCAGAATAATAAGCAATGCCAGGATTGGATTAATTATCCCTATTTCACTCCATCCCATGGACCACCCACAGTCGGATACATGATGGCCACGATTCACCACTGGCTCCCCTACTTATGCCGCATAGATGATGTTTCCATGCATATGACTGTGAAAATATTTGACCTGATGCAGACTGTATTTAAAATCTTCCACCACGTCAAAGCACCGCACGTTAACACCCCAAGATTCAAGCATGGTAACCAATACTTAGCCTATGATATGAGCACAACACCATCGCTCCGGGTGTAGTATGCTTGGCACTGCCGAATCAAGTATTTATCGGCATGCTATAAAATGATATTTGAAGAGATGTTTACTATTGGATTTTGGGAGTACCATTCAGAGGTGTTCATAAACAGGCCCACATACCTACTTCCATTATTTGCCTATGAACAACTCGTGTACTCCACACACTACAGACTCCCGCCACCAAATGAACATCAACCCATAGATTGGGAACAACTTGAAGCAGATCTTGCAAGAGGTATTCGCACCGCGGAGCACACCCTCGCTCATGAACTCCTACAAAATTATATCCGACAAACCTTGCAACAAGGTTCTGTTGAGGACGCCAGACTCGAGAGGGAGGGGGGTGTTGGCAGTAGCCAAAGGCATAGACGACGAGGAATCATGTGAAGGCGGATTACAACAAAGTAGTGGGGAGCCAACAAGTTGCAATTTTCATGTAGCATGTGTAGCACCATCTTTGGGAAAAGGAGCAAGATGCATTTTTCCAAGTAAGCAACCTTCACATGCATGCTTTTCAATGGAGTCAAGTATTGGCAAACCAATAATTATATCCTTCTTTTGCAAGTAACACAAACTATTGAATTTCAAATGACCAAAACGAGCCTTCCATAACTCCATTTCAACCATCGAAGAAGTATGTTTAAGAAAGGCATTTGAGACAAATCTCTTATGTGTATCCAAGCAATGCAAGATATTGCATATGTCCTCAATATCACAATAACGTCACCATTGTTGAAATCATGAAACATACATTTGTTACCAAAAAAAGTGTACATGAAGTCCAGCACTAGCAATAGTAGGAACTGAAATCAAATTCTTCTCCATACCCAGTACAAACAATGCATTTTTTAGAGTAATAATACCTCCATTTGCATCCATAAGTTGAATTTCTCCAACTTTGATAATAGGATAAGAAACATTTTTTGCACATATAGCATGTCCTCCCTTGGGTGCATCTTTCAAAGATGCAAAAAATCTTTTGCATGAAGTGATATACTTTGAAGCACCAGTATCAAAAAACTAATCCAAATCATGTAGAATGTGATGATGAATCATAATGACATGTAACAATACATGTCCAAACATGAGCAATGTTAGCTTCATTATTCTTTGCATTAGATGTATTCTCAAAAATAGATATTTCTTCTTTTCATTACACTTGGCAAGATTTCTACATTCACCAATGGTATGTAGAACCATTCGACAATACTTGCATTTCTTTTGCATCTCACCATCATAAAAGGAAGAAGTGGAAGAGGAAGAGTGAGGCTTTCGCTTTGATGAACCCAAAGTTGAACCATACTTACTTTTTCCCTTTTGTGTAATAGAAACTGCTTGTGTTCCCCCAAGCAAACCACTACTATTCACTCTTGATTTCTCTTCTTCCAAAAGAAGAGACGCAACTTCATCAAAATTATACATATTTGAATTTCATTTTGCGACCAAACGGATTGTAGTAGCAAAGCTTTGAAAGCATTCTAGTAATCCTTTGTGTAGTGTAGAAATGAGTGATACAACGAAAATGATCTCATCAATGTTTGCCCATTGCTCATTCAAATCCTTGATGTGAATAACATATACATCTATTGACTCACTTTCGTCCATACATACATCTTCAAGTTTCTTTCTCAACTAAGCAACATGTGCTTCATTATGCAAGGCATATAAGGAAGCAAGTATATTCCAAGCTTGTCTTGAAGTAGTGGATGACAATATGTCGTTTCACAAAAATGGAAATCAATGCATGAGCTTGAGCATCCTTTCCATCCCATCTAAGTTTCTCTTGCATAGGTGGAGAAGGTGTAGTCATTGTACTTGAAGAAGATAATGAATCTATGAAAATAGGATGCATAACAGAAGAACTATCGGGTCACTCATCGACATCTACCACTATGTTCCATAATTGCTTTGTAACAAGAACATGCTCCACCATGTAATTGGATAGTTGGACCCATCAAGCTTGTCGAGCTTGAAACATGCCCAACAATTCATTGTTGCTTGCCATTGCAAAAAAGAACTCAAAGGTAGCAAGAATATGAGCTTCAACAAAGTTGAAATGCAAGCTAAAGTGCATCTCACAGTGTAACTCGAATGGTGAATCTAACTACATGAATGGCTTCAAAATAGTGCACCCAGTGGAAATGATCTTAGTACAGTGCACCCAGTGGAAATGATCTTGGAGTGCTAAACTTCGTATTTCTATGCTCTAGAACCAATTTGCATTATTGAACATGTTCCTCGCAACATCTCAAAAAAAACAACGGGTTTAGAAGGGCCTAAACTTTTTGTGATACCACTGTTGGGTATGTGAGTGAGTGAGAAGGCATGAATGGAAGTACATACAAGAACAAAGAAGGAAATCAAAGCACAGAGACACACAATGGCTGGAAGATCTCTCTATTGATAAGTTATAAATAATATGAGAATGAGTGAAGTGAAATCTATAAGTGAATCCCTAAATACAAAGTACCACCACATACGAGTATATCATGTATATGTGGTTATATGGGGAAAAACATTTAGCCATTACTAGAGTAAAAAGTGTACATGTATAGGGAAACAGTTCACATCAAAGCTACTTGAGGGACACATAATTGTAGCAACCTTAACTTCCAAGTTTTATAATCATCATGCAAGAAACTATAGAAACTTTCTCCCCATCAAATATACCAAATTATTTTTTCCTTTGTAGTGTTAGAATAAACATTATGATTGCTAATCCGTGAGAAGAACCCATAAGAGTGCAATCGGATGTATATAGCATACATGATAGGAAAGAAAACAGAGAACCAACAACAAATGGCCATTAAACTACTTGTTGACAATAAAATATTTGTAAATTTATACTCATTTAACCAAATTTTAGCATATTGGGTATCATTGTGATGGAGCTCTACAATAACATTAGATGAAATCCTCAAATTTCACAAAACATTTGATTAAAATTCATTCAAACAAAGCTTAAATACAATATTAAATTCATTATAAACTTCATTTGAAGTGCATTCAAACATACATGTGTAGAGAACGTGCAACTTTTTGACAATAATTTAACCATAACATTATAGATGTTTAACCAAACTTAGAAATTTTTGGCACCTTCATGAATCTTTTGATGAGCTCGAGAACCATATATGGAAAAGATCTTTGGATTTGTCATTAGATTTGATTGAAATAAATCCAAATAATATGGAAAACAAGCAAAAATCAGTTTGATTACAGGCAAAACAATTAAAAACAAAAAACCTTAGGTATAGAAAAGATATGTAGCACTCAAAATCTTGAATAATATGCATATAAAACCCATGAAAGATTAGAGAAAATGGAGAAACAAGAAGAATTTCACACTATTTACTAAAGCTCTTTTATAAATGGAAGAAAAGTGACCCACAAGGAAAAAAATGAACCCTACATGGGCCTTTTAGATAATGGAGTGTTAGTGATGGAACAATCAAAAAAGGGTAGTGGCTATAGTCTATGCCTTACAAATTACACGGCTAAAGGGGTAGAGGGACAAGATTCCGCTAGGTTCAAGGTTTCTTCTAAAGAGAGAAGAAATTTAATAATCAAGTTTGGATGAAAAATTCAAAATTTTTAAAAGTTGTAAAAATCATCATAATACCATTAAATGATGTTCACATCCCTTTCCAAGGTTAAAACTACTATTTTTACTCTAAATTCAAAATTTTTGCATGATTAGAGCTCAAAGGAATCTATTCAAAATAAATAAAAAAAACCCTCTTATCTCTCCTCAGCCTCCCATTTTCATAGCCAAAACCCAAAAATTCATCTTTTTCCCCTCTATTCCCTCTCTATCATATGACAAACTTTGTTTATTCTCCCATCTTCCTCATCCAACTTCTACAGGAATTGCAACAACTTGGACTCCAATGGAAATCTTCACAACTTTTAGGTGACCAAAGGATGTATTTCACACAATGACATGCCACAACATCAAAACAATGGAAGGAAGTTGGCTGCCATAGGAGTTATGCAAAGGTTCATGGGTGTACATGCAATGATCTGGATTTGGTCCTTGTCGTGTTCAAGAGCATGGAAATTGGACCTTCATTGGAAGGGTTAGCTATGGTGTACATGCAATCATCTGGATTTGGTCCTCATCGTGTTCAAGAGCATGGAAATTAGACCTTCATAGGAAGGGTTATCTATTAGGCTTTAAGCATCAAAGACATGGTAGGATGGTTAATATTGTACAACACAAGATGTCTTTATAGTTTCAACCATGAAATTAGAAAACTCCAATAAGATCATATATCCTATCCATTATGAGTATTCCTACACTATTTTGAATGGTTCATGATTTTGAATGTTTTAGTAAGTTATCTAAGTGTGTTTTTCTTTGTTACAGTCATATTTGATTCTACTTTAGTGGCAAAACAACCACTCCATAACCTTACAGGGACTTTCAGGACAACATACAGACATTGGCACATTAGTGTTTCTAGATGTACCTCTTGCCAAACTTATTCATGAAATGATCCTCTTTTACACATGCAAATACATTGTTCCTTTTTTATATTATGATTATGGGAGGATATAGATTATTAAATTTGATTTACGTTTAAGTGTGGAGTGGCCATAACTTGATGTTTGGTCCACATCATCTCTCAAGCATAAGAAGATGGTAATGGGCATAGATAACTCTTTGAAATTCACGTGAGTGTCTAGATCTATAGGTCTACATTGGACTCTACCAATCCACTATTTTGTGTATCTATTCTAAGTTCTTCCTTTTGTAGAAAGTCCTATAATGTTCTTATGTAGGAGTTTCTACGAAAGTCCTACAATGTTCTTATGGAAAGATTTTTACATAGGAGGTAGTATAAATTTTATTAGGATAATATTGGGGTTACATAGGAGGATTTCCAAAATGGGACACGTACCATTGTACTATTGGTTACATAAGTATAAGGTTTAGCTATTTAAAATATTGTACTTCTTTGCATGTTAAATTTTATAGTGATTGTTGGATGTGTAAACTTGGATAACTTTACAAAGCTCTAAAGGATCTTTAGTTTCATTTGAAATTAATGTAGACTTGCCTACAATGATTATGTAGGTAAGTTTAGTTAATGAGCCATGGAAATTGACCAAGTTGAGAGATCACATACTTATCTTGGGATGAATACGAGTGAACAAGGTAAGGTTCAAATTGTGTTTATATATATCTTGCTCAATCATTATTGTTGATGAATATTGTAATGTTTTAATCTATTATAATATGTCCATAATTTGGAAAGAGATACAAAGAGAAATTCAAGGCCCTCACAAAGTGGAGCATGTACGGGACTAGAATTTCATTGGCATAGCTCTTTTGTATAATTGTCATCATTTTTTATGTAAAGACAATGCAAACATTGTGTGAAATCTATTTTTTCAATGAAAACATTTTTTTTTGGTTTCAAAAAGTTTTTGTCCACATTCTACTTTTATCAATAGATTTTCAATGTTTTGTTTGTGAGAAAAATTTGATTGTTTCTTTTCTTTGTTGTGATGCCTATCAATTTTGACTTTCTAAAAGTCACTTTTCTTTGTGATTGCTTAGAAAAAATTAGGAAAAATCACTTTTCTTTTAACTTTTAAAAAGTTGCCTATGTTAGAAAAGTGGGACCCATTACTTTAAAAATCCTATAAAAATTATAAATAGAAGTATGCTCCTCATTTTTTACTTTTGCAACTAAGAAGAGAATGATAGTGGAATTGCTTGCATACCTGTGAAAGTAATGGCGGCTTCCACTTTTGCAGCTCTCAAGACCCCATGCGAGATGTTTATGGAATGGAGGATATAGATTATAAATGTTAAGAAGACCTATATGATCTTCTGTCTAAGCTTCTTGATCTCCATGGCACCGTGTAGATGAACTCAAATGCCTTGGAAGAAGTATTCGAATATATGAATGTCCATATTTTGTGTTACTCCATCAACATCCCACCATATTATGGGAAACGAGTTCCATGTGATGTTCTCCTCTAGATTCACAAAAGTGATGAGGCATTTGCAAAGTGTTTGAAGCACTTCAAAGAAATTGTGAATGAAGCTTTGGGCATCTCCTATTTTGAATGGAGCTTTGGGAACCTTCATGATGAGATAGTGCCAACCATTAGAAAATTAAACACAAAATGCAAGATGGATACAAAATACATATCCTTGATTTTTGCTACCATATTCATTGTGAATGAGGAGCTAAATCCTCCTCATGAGATCCCTTATCTTCTAACGGGTGGGTTTTTTGAAGGTAAGAAGGAACCATCCCAAGACACTCTCAATCTCATGCTAGAGAGAGAAACAACCAAAACATATTATCCTCTTGGTGTGGACAAGCTAAAAAAAGTGTTTGTACCATCCACCTCTACCTAACGAGAAGGGACTATACCAAAGCTTGAATTAGAAGCGTTCTTAGTGGTTCTTATCCATGGACAAAAATATTGGTTTCGCATGATGTCTAGAAGGAATTCAAGTTGTAACTCAATGAGTGCCTAAGTCTATTTTGTACCATGTCAGAGTGCCCCCTTGGATAGTAGCTTTGAAATTTTGGAAAAAGAAGTCTTTGCCATTTGGTGACTCAATGGCAGACACAAATAAAACTAGTTTATGATGGCATACTTACAACTAAACATGGTCAAATCCATGAAGAAGAGTTCAATAATGCCAAAGAAAGAATATTAAACTCAAAGATTCCTACTTCATGAATAATTGTGCAAAGTGGGATGTCCTACTCTAGCATTAATTTACATTTTGCACAGAGGAGAAGAGGAAGAAAAGTTCAAGATGTAAGTATTTTCATTTGATGTCGTTCATTCTTACAAACCTCATGGAGATGTTACACTTATGTGTTCCTCGAGTAGCTTTGATGTGAACCTTTTCCCTATACATGGGCACTTTTTACTCTAGTGTTGGCTAGAGGTTTTTTCCCCATGTTACCACATACTTGATACTCTCATATGTGGTGGTAGTTTATACTTAAGGATATCATTCAACTCTTACTTCAGTTTAGTTCATCATCAATAGAGAGAGCTATTCCAGCCATCATCTTCTTCGTATGTCTTACTGCGTTTGTGCTCCTTGTGTGTGCTTCTCGTGTATCTCTTGCACTTCTACACACACCCAATAGTGGTATCAGAGCAGTTTCAACTTCTTCTCAAGTTTCGTTTTTTCGCGTCGCGGCACGCATGCACTTTTAACAGTGCAAATCGACTTCGGAGCATAGAAGAGTGAATTTCAGCAACCAAGAAACATTTCCACTAGGTTTGCTGGGGTTTTACCCCCATTTCAAATCCATTCGTGGAGTCAAAATCTCAATCAGAGTGATGGTTTGTGAGCTGAAATTTCAGCATTCATTTTAGCTTTCGTCGAAGTGAAGATTTTGTCACATTCTTGTTCTTTTGTGAAATGGCGGGCAGCAATGACTTGTTTGGCATGCTTCAAGCTGAAGATAAACTTGATGGGACCAACTATCCGATGTGTTCTTACATGATAAAGCATGTTCTTGTTGCAAAACAACTTTGGAACATAGTGGCAAATGTAGATCGAAGACCAGCAGGTGCTTCTACTTCACAGTCTACTGTCACAGATGGAGCTTCTTCTTCAAGTACAATGGTTTCTCCTTCTCCACCTACACAGCAGCAGCTTAGATGGGATGGAAAAGATGCTCAAGCTCATGCTTTGATTGCGCTTTCTATGAAGCGTCATATAGTTCCACACATTCAGTCATGTTCTACATCGAGACATGCATGGGACACTCTTGCTTCTTTGTATGTTGTGCGTAATGAAGCACGTGTTGCATACTTGAGGAAGCAACTTGAGGATGTATGTATGGCTGAAAATGAGTCGGTGGATGTGTATATGACATGCATCAAGGACTTGAAAGAGCAATTGGCAAACATAGATGAGATCATTCCGGATGCATCACTCATTTCTACATTGTTGAAAGGATTACCCGAATCTTTTCAAAGCTTTGCTACTACACTCTGTTTGGTTGCAAAAAGGAATCCTAATATGTATGCATTTGATGAGGCTGTGTCTCTTCTTTTGCAAGAAAAGCAATCTAGAGTGAATAGGACTGGTTTGATTGAGGGAACACAAGCACTTGCTATCTCACAAAAAGGGAAAAGCAAGTATGGTTCAGCTTTGGGTTCATCAAAACCAAAGCCTCAAGCTTCCTCTTCCACTCATTCCTCTAATGATAGTGATTTGCAAAAGAAGAAGAGATGCAAATATTGCTAGAAGGCTAGTCATACTATTGATGAGTGTAGAAAGCTTGATAAATGCAATGAAAAGAAGAAGGAATCTAGCATATCTATTGCTGAAAATTTAACAAATGTAAAGAATGATGAAGCTAACATGGCTTAAGATTTTTGGGCATGTGTTGTTACATGTCATTATGATGCTTCTTTGCATTCTAAATATATGGTTGTGAGTGACGCTGATTCGGATTGGTTCTTTGATAGTGGTGCTTCAAAGCACATAACATCATGCAAAAGATTTTTTGCCTCTTTGAAAGGTGCAACCAAAGGAGGACATGTGGTGTGTGCAAACAATGCCTCTTATCCTATCATTGGAGTAGGATAAATTGAGCTTATGGCTGCAAATGGAGGTGTGATTCTCTTGAAAAATGCATTGTATGTGCCCGGTATCAAGAAGAACTTAATTTCAGTTTCGTTGATTGCCAAAGCTGGACTTCATGTACACTTTGTTGATGATAAATGTATGGTTCATGATTTTAGCAATGGCGATGTTATTGTGATGCCCGGTACATTATGAAATGGTTTGTATCCCATGGATACATACAAGAGGGCCGCCTCGAATGCCTTGGTTGCTCATACTTCTTCCATGGCTGAAATGGAGCTTTGGCATGCTCGTTTTGGTCACTTGAACTTCAATAGTTTGCTTTACTTTCAAAAGAAGGACATGGTTATTGGTTTGCCTACACTTGAGTCCATTGAAAAGCATGCATGTGAAGGTTGCATTCTTGGAAAAATGCATCGTGCTTCTTTTCCAAAAGATAGTCATACACACACTACAAAAAAATTGCAGCTTGTTCATAGTGATGTATGATGGTCCCGTCAAGACTCCATCTTTTGGGAAGCATGTATATTTTGTTTCCTTCATTGATGATGCTACTCACCATACATGGGTGTATCCTATGAAAGCAAAGAATGAGGTATTTTCTTACTTCAAAGCATTTTTAGCTATGGTTGAAAATTTTTCTTCACAAAAGCTTTTGACTCTACACACGGATCGTGGTGGTGAATACATGTCACATGAGTTTAATGCTTTTCTTCGTGAAAGAAGTATTTCACACCAATGTACAGTGTCATATACACCTCCGCAAAATGGTGTTGCTGGGCATAAAAATAGAACACTTCTTGAAACGACACGATGTATGATTAAAGGAAAGCATCTTCCTAATAAGTTTGGATGGAAGCGGTCATGTGTGCAAACTATGTGTTGAATCGCTGCCCTACAAAAGCATTGAGATTCATCACTCCTTATGAGGCTTGGAATGGTCATAAGCCTATGGTTAGTCGTATGCATGTGTTTGGTTGTTTGACATATGCTCTTGTGCCATCACGTCACAAACTTGATGACAAGGCAAAGAAATGCATATTTGTTGATTATAGTGCTAAACGTAAGGGATATCGTTTGTACCATCCATTGACGAACACAATTATTGTGAGTCGAGATGTGGCTGAAACATTTTCGGCAAAAAATATCAAAATTGCTGGAAATTTCTAGCCACATATGAAAAAACATTTGCGTCAAAATATGGCTGAAAATGAGCATGAAATTCAACCCACACATGTACATATTGAAGATGTTTTACATAATGAACACATGTCTATCAAGAGTGCACAAACTATGCCAAAGTGGCTGAAACAAACTTTGCAAGACAACAAATTTAGTGCACCTTTACTTGGTAGAACAAGATCAAGCTCTCACCATGCATCAAGTAATTTTGTGGATTATTCTTTTATTGCTATAGCATGTAATGAAGAGCCACTTTCTTTCGAAGATGCATGTGACGATCCACAATGGATGAGTGCTATGCAATCAGAAATGGATTCCATACATAGGAATGGTACTTGGGAGTTATGTGAATTGCCAAAAGGAAAGAATGACATTGGTACAAAGTGGGTTTACAAGATTAAGAGAAAATCTGATGGTAGCATTGATCGCTACAAAGCGAGATTAGTTGCCAAAGGATATGCACAACAATATGGCATTGATTACGAGGAAACATTTGCATCTACTTCACGCATGACTACTATTCGTACCGTGGTTGCATTGGCTGCCCATCGAGGTTGGAAAGTGCATCAGTTGGACATTAAAACAGCCTTCTTGAATGGTGATTTGCAAGAAGAGGTTTATGTGAAGCAACCTCTTGGATTTGCTATGAAAGGGAAAGAGCATATGGTTTGTTACTTGCATAAAGCTTTGTATGGCCTCAAGCAAGCTCCACATGCATGGTATGACAAAATCTATAAGCACTTGATTGCTCTTGGCTTCACATGTAGTCCGATTGAAAGCACACTCTATGTACTAAAAAATGGGACTGATCTTATAGTGCTTGTTGTTTATGTTCATGACATACTCTTGATTGGGTCATGTGATGCAAAACTTGACATTCTTATGGTTGATTTGCAACATACTTTTGATGTCACTTATCTTGGTCTTTTGAGCTACTATCTTGGCATCCAGTTTGTATCCATTGAGGGGGGGAATTGTTATGCATCAAGCAAAGTATGTTGAAAAAATACTTCAACGTTTTGACTTTGAGGATTGTAAGCCAGTTTCCACACCAGTTGAGACAGGATTCAAGTTCTCAGTCGAGGATTCCAGTGATGCATTTGACAATTCTCTTTATCAGCAAGCTGTGGGATGTCTTGTATATGCATGCAACACAAGGCCAGATATACAGTATGCAGTTTCCCAGTTGAGTCGATTCATGCATAGCCCTGGCACTAAGCGTTGGCAAGCGGTGAAACGTGTGTTTAGATATCTCCGAGGCACTTTGAGCTTAGGTCTCTTTTATGGCAGAGATATTCAGCCATGCTTGCATGCTTTTACGAATAGTGATTGGGCTGGTTATTATGATACTCGCGTGTCCAATAGTGGTAATTGCTTTTTCCTTGGAGACTCGTGCATATCTTGGTTGAGTAAGAAGAAACCTACAATGGAGACATCGAGTTGTGAAGCTGAGTACAGAGCAGTTTTCACAGCTACAGTGGAGTGTATATGGCTGAGACGCCTATTGATGGATCTTTGCATGGAGATTGATGTTGCTACACATATTCTCACTGATAGTCAGAGTGCTTTGGTTGTTGCACAAAACCCAGTGTTTCATGCACGGACCAAACATATTGAGGTGCATTATCACTATATGAGAGAGTGCCTTCATGGAGGAGATATTGATTTGGTATATGTGCCTACACAAGATAATGTGTCAGACATATTCACCAAAGCTCTTCCACGAGAAAAGTTTGAAGTTTTTCACAAAGCTTTAGGCTTATTACCTTGTGGGGGCTGATCTGTCACTCCCTGTATGTGTTCACATCATTCGCTCCAAGGGGGTTTGTTACACTTATGTGT
Organism: Ceratopteris richardii; assembly: GCA_020310875.1. Classification (NCBI taxonomy): domain Eukaryota; kingdom Viridiplantae; phylum Streptophyta; class Polypodiopsida; order Polypodiales; family Pteridaceae; genus Ceratopteris; species Ceratopteris richardii. The sequence goes on from CM035444.1 coordinate 71,250,293, forward strand.
TCTTCGAGTAGCTTTGATGTGAACCTTTTCCCTATATATGAGCACAATTTACTCTAGTGTTGGCTAGAGGTTTTTTCCCCATGTTACCACATACTACTCTCATATGTGGTGGTACTTTGTACTTAGGGATATCATTCAACTCTTACTTCAATTCATTTCATCATCAATAGAGAGAGCTATTCCAGCCATCGTCTTCTTCATGTGTCTTGCTGCATTTGTGCTCCTTGTGTGTGCTTCTCGTGTGTCTCTCGCACTTCTACACACACCCAACCACCCAACAAGAGACACTAATCTCAAGGCTTTGTGTAGGAGGGGATAGAGGTTTAACAAATTCGTAGTCAAGAGCGGAGGGATCAAGTAACTTGTAGAGTTGGCTCCTTGCTTGCAAACTACACTAGGAAACCTCCCAAAGAACATCTTGTAATTGTTCATAAAGATTATAGTCCTCAAGGGAGTTTCATGATGTTTCAAGGCCTTGAATCATGTTTGTCATCCATTACACAGGGACCAATATTATTTTCATTAGAAATTCCCTTGTGATTGCAACCTTAGGTTCAAGCTTCAACAAAAAGATTCATGAAATAGGTATATCTCTAAGGTTAGGGATGAAGAATAGTGATGATATAGAAGATTTTGTTTTGACTTATACCCTACCTATGGCTTTGAAGTGCCGAAAGATCTTCATCGAGAAACTCAATCAATTGATGTCATCTTATCAATTGATGTGAAAATACATTTTCCTCAATTCTTCTTTCCATTGTGTCTTTCGAGACATGTGAAAAGAACAATGTTATTCATGGCTTAGGGAGACCAAAAAAACACCTGCCACATAAATGAAAGAGAAAACCCTACAAAAAATTTGTAGGCCCTCCTCCCGCCTTTCTGTGGCACGCCTTTTTTTGGCTTCCCTTGGCAAAAGGAGCACATGTTAAGACATGTTGGCACATGTGATCGACGTTTCAAGCTTGCCATATATATCACAATGACTCGAGCATGAATCTTCTTAGAGTAAGTATCTCAACATCTGACTGCATAAAGTCAAATCATAGCATCGATCAACCCTATTTACATGCCCAAAATGATCCAAAACATTGTTTTAAGGCCATGTAAGGCATAATCATAAAAATATGAGAGAAAATATCCAAAAGTTTGGGGTGGCTCCTCTCGTGTTTTTGTGGTTGGGCCTTATTTGACCTTAATACCATGTTATTTTGTCATCTAGTGATCATTGGACGAAACTAATTGCCAATTGTTATGATACCATTGAGACAATGTACAAAATTACCTAAGTGTGTGAGTTTACAACATAAAACAACACAAATTGATAATGGAAGTAGAAAATCTTAATTTTCATTCATAATAGTCAAAGTTACAAAAACTCTCGTGTCTAGAGAGACCAATTACAAATATTAGCTATGATCACCCCCTAATCCTTCTAGCTAATTTTATGTCATTGGATTGTTAGTAACTTTCTTAGCATGGATGACACATAAGTATGAATCCTTAAGCATGGATATCAATTATGCATGTGTTGTCTCTTGTAAAGCTTTTAGAGCTACAGCTTCAATTCTTAATCCCACACAATATCTTTGCAACTCCTTTCTTACCACCCTTGCAAAGGATCTCCTTGGTATCAAAATCTTATGTCTTTTGATATTATCTAACTCTGCAAATGCTCAAGTACACCTTTTTCTTCATTGTGATCCTCTTGATGGTGGTTTTGGAGGTTTTTGCTGGATATTTTGTTTTGTTCTAGCTTGTGGTGGTCTATGATGGGTTTAAAGACCTTTTGTGTGTTGTACACATCTTGAGCTTTCTCCTTGTTTTTTAATCCTCACCCTAAGGGGCTCATGTGGAATAATGGCCACAAGATTTGTGACATTCCAAAGCTGACCAGTTTGCTCTGGATACTAATTTTGGCCTTGCCCAGCAGTTCACATCTTGTGCTATCAATGTCGATAAAAATCTGGTTTACATGTTTGGTGAGAATCTAGTCAGATGGCAATCCGATCTCAAATTCCCAGTTTCATACTGTCTTCTGATGCATGCAGGCATGCACACACTCGCATCATCCCCACTTTCTACAGTATTGATACTCCCAAGGAAAAAGTCACATCATCCCCACTTTCTACATTATTGATATCTCCCAAGGAAAAAGAAAACAACAATACCAGTCATCATTTCTTGTTTGGGTTAACATTAACAGAATCACAGATTTCTAAATGGTCAAATCAACAGGCACTCACGCATGCATTAGTGCACACTCACGTACAAATTGCACCTTTACCAGTCTGTATCATCTTCCTATCTACCAAGTATGAATAAGCCAAAAATGTTATTATCATCCCTTCGTTTGGTTCACGAAAACCAATGTTTGGATGATCACTTATGATCAAGATCTCAAAAAGATATATAACAATTCACATTCTCAATATTTGTCAACCCATAAACTAAAAGCCTGACAGATAAACACCGAATTCACCAACATAGTGATCACAATGCTCGAAAGATCCACATAACATGTTTCCTGTTTACAAGACTTTTGATTGCCCATAACTTCATAACCCTGCATGAAACAAAAAAGGGAGGGACAGCCAATAACGGCCTGAAAAATTGTTCACTGACATCAAGGTCTTTGCACAATATTCTGTGCATTATCTATATCATCTGCATACAGTCAACCAAGATGAAAAATAAGAGGTCATCTGCAAACTAATGATTTCGCACTCCGCACTACCTAAAATTCTATAAAACTCAGAATTTTAAGAACAGAAATACAAGGAACAGCATGAATAAAAATGTTTTTTACTCAATTTATGCTATGCAACAATGATACACAAGATTTTATAACACTAATTTGATACAAATATTTTATCACCAAGTGATAAATCAAGTTAAAATTTTAGGATGTCTTTAAATTTCTGGCTCCAATGTTTGCCTTTCTTATGGTCAGAGTACACTGGAACATCTGCACATGTAGAAGTGCACGTCATTAAACAAGCAAGGAGCAAGTTAACATGAAAAAGCTTAGTTACCATAAGATTGAAGGAGAATTAAGATGAAGCTTAAGAGGCTCGCCTCCTCAGCATATATAGAATCGTACTGAAGATTGAAGGAGAATTAAGATGAAGCTAAAGAGGCTCACCTCCCTCAGCATATATAGAATTGTAGTGAACTTCGGACCAAAAGCTCAGATATATAACTGTTTGAAAATCAATCAATTCGAAAACATTGATCAAGCACAGGGAAAATTAACCTCTATAATGTAGAAAAAGGGAGAAATAGCTCACCTCGTCTAGACTTTTCTTCTTTTGGTAGAATCTGTATAAATGATGTATCCCTGAACGATGTCAGAAGGCAAATCCTCATTCCATACTGGTCAAAGAAAAAGTAACCTGTCAGACTCTCATTCATCGAAACTCTTTTTTTCCTTTACTTTTCTTGACTGCAGGGAGGGGAGGCTAACATAAATTGATACATGCTACTGTCAGTACCACACACCCCTTTATACCAACACATGATTCAAAGATCCAAACACTTCCAGAAAATACAATATAGCGAGGCATATTATGAATGATTGCTGCAATCATGGCTGTCCTAACATAAATCAGGGACTTTTAATGTAGACAGGTCTCAGAGCACTAATCAAGTACTAAACAAGTGACAAGACCCATATTTATTTCAGACATGACCTATTTCCTATATACGAGAAACTCGTGAAAATAGCTGAAGGAGCCGCAAGAAAATATTAAATATGAGTGATGTCGGGATCATACACGCTCCAAAAAATGCATATCTTGATGTCCTTTATTTCTTAATACGAACAAGGATTACTGTTCCAATGAGACCCATAGGTCCAAACTTCAAAGTAATCTAGGGAAAGAAGCTTATGGCTACCTAAAGAGCGACACTTAAATATAATGTATACATATTTTCGGTTGTTCATCAATAGTTATACATATTCTCAATAATTTTAGAGGAAGAGAATCAGAGATCCTCCATTGTAAAACAAATGAAGATTGCCAGATCTACCACAAGATGATCATTCTTAGTACGTCCAATGATCCAAGGGTAGCCTCATAACAGTGGATGAACATATATTGAAAAAAGCAGGTCTACACCCAGAATTCAAATACTTGTCAACAGGAAAGCTTCATGCCACAAGCCTTTGATGTATCTACAGTTCCAAAACAATGCATTGTCTCATTATGATTATTGCGCCTTGGATACTGATCGATGTTCCCTATCGGGCTGTGTCTCTGCACAAATTCTTCCATCTTTATGCTCAACAGAACCAACTTCCAATTTTCATGCCTTCATGTAGTTCTATCATGGGCAATAGGCCACGCACATGCAACCAACTAGGTGCCTTGTAGCCTTCAGCTGTAAATTTCGTTGATCATTGGGTAGGGTCACAGGGGTTCCATGGGTCCTAAGCCCACTCACACTATAGTTGTGATTTCAAGTTCAAATTTATAGGTGAAAAAACTATAAAACGTGAATTTTTGTTTCCTTTTTAGGCTTCTAAACAAAGTGCCCAATCAGCCCACGTACTCTTGATGTTGGACATCCACCATGAATTGGGCTACCTCATACATGTCACATATTGCATAAATATTATAATCCACTTTTCATTCAGACTTTTATAACAAGGAGCAATCACAAGAAGTTTGAGGAAACTATCAAAGGGAAATTCAAATTGCTGAAATACATCCCTAAGCTGCAGCCATTCCCTGAACGAAATAGTGCAGAATGAAATAAAAACAGTGAGGCAGGGAAGAAAGGGAAGAAAAGGGGGGTAAAAAAGGAAAAAAGAGAAGGGAAGGGGGGTGATGTTACATGGGAATCTTCCCTTATGGCCATGTAAATGTGGGTTCCGACGTGTGCCACATGGCACCCATGCGAGAAGCCATGTGGGAGGTTCCACATATAGTGACTAAAGATGGAGGAAGATTACTTGAGTCATTACTTTGAGAATAGTATAGCATGCGTGCGTGCAGGCGTGCGCGTGCGTGCAGGCGTGCGCATGTATGTGTGCACGCACGCACGCGCGCGCGCGTGTGTGTGTGTGTGTGTGTGTGTGTGTTTGTGGAAACAAAAGGAGTGTATGGATGTTTTTGTTCCAGGCTTTCGCTTTCCATGCGATGGCCCGGGTAGTGTGTGTGTGTGTGTGTGTGTGTGTGTGTGTGTGTGTGTGTGTGTGTGTGCGTGTGTGTATATACACACATACATATATACACACACACACACACATACATGCATGCATGCGTGCATGCATACACACACACACACACACACACACACACACACACACACACACATATATAAGCCCAAAGCTTTGTAGAAAGCTTCCGATTTCTCCCTAGGGAGAGCCTTTGTGAAAAAGTCTACATCATTATCCTACATGGCGAATAAACCAAGCTAATCTCTCTAGCAAAGAACCTCTTCCTAACATAATGATAGTGCACTTCAATGTGATTTGTGCAAGCATGGAAATTTAGGGTTCTTTGCAATTGCCAATGTGCTCTGACTCTATGAATATGGTGGTGGCAAAAGACTGACCAACACCCAAAGCAACCAAAAGGTGTTTAAGTGACACACACTCAACAATCACTGTGAAAGCTGCCCTATACTCAACCTCACAACTAGAAGTGGCTGCAATAGGTTGTTTCTTGATGAACCAAGATATGCATGAACTACCA
>CM035444.1:71275994-71278494 GCA_020310875.1 Ceratopteris richardii
CGCTAGGGACGATTTTTATTCAAAAAATCGTTCCGGATTTTTTTTGTCGCTTATCACTTGTTAGGTCGATCGTGGCCTGTATTGTTTGAACTTTAGTCTTTCGATCGGCCGACTGCAGCCTGCGCTCCCATCTTGAGAGAGAGAGAGAGAGAGAGAGAGAGAGAGAGAGAGAGAGAGAGAGAGAGAGAGAGAGAGACCCACCCTTCAACCTTGAAAGTTGAGAGAGCCTAGAGGGAGAGTTCAAACTTCAAACTTCATTTTCAGCTTGTGGCCTGCTTCCTACCCTTTTCTATCCTTCAAAGTTCACTCTTAACTCTTGAGCTTTAGCCTTTATCATCATGGGAAGGACTCCTAATGTTATTCGAAGCCATGTGAGAGAGCTTGGCAAGAATACATGGCAATGCAAATATTGCATGGGAGTTTACACAGGCACCGCATCTCGCATCAAAGCTCATCTCCTTGGCTTAAAAGGTGGAGGCATTGGAAAATGCACTTCTATTCTTCCAAGGATTGTTGAGGAGCAACTCGGCTTCAATTGGCGAAGGGGTAGGTAAGATGCCAATTGGTTCATCTTCATTGTCATAGCAATGAAGAGCAAACCAAAACCAATCCCATTGATGCCGATGATAATGATTATATCCTTAGTTCATCGAAAAGGCCCCGCAATGAAAGCATTAGCTCAGTGAGCATCTCTGAGGATCCTAGACCAAAGATTCCAGAGAGTAATATATTTGTGAAAGGCAGTGTGAGGACTGGACTACAGAAACAATCAATGAATGAAGCAACCAGAGAAATAACCAAGCTCTTCATTCAATGTGGTATCCCATTCAATGTGGCAAATACACATGCATGGAAGAGGGCCATGAAAGCTGTGAGTAGGATTGGGTATCCTTGGGAGGGTCCATCAGGACAAGTCTTACGTACTTCTGAGCTCTCCAAACAAAAAACATTAGTTTAGACAGAGATGTTGACATTACGGGGCTCATGGGAAAAGTATTGCTTCTCTATTCTATGTGATGGCTGGTCAGACATGAGGAAGAGAAATGTTTACAACATTCTTGTTTCTTCATGCAAGGGCACAATGTTCTTACGTTCCATACTTGCACATGCACCTAGCACAGTGATTACTGGCCAATTCATATTTTCTCATGTGCAAAAAGCCATTGAGGATGTGGGGAGTGAAAATGTGGTGCAAGTTGTGACTCATAATGGGTCTAACTGTGTGTCCATGGGGCATATGATTGAGGATATGTATCCCAAAATCAAATGGACACTTTGTGCATCACATAGCTTAGATCTACTGGAAGACATAGGAGGCATTCCATGGGTAAGATCCATCCTAGATAAAGCCAAATTCATAGTGAAGTTTGTCACTAGCCGCCCAAAACTCTTAAATATTTTTCCCGCTCACTCCTCCTTAGATTTCCAAAAAGCCTCTCTCACCCGTTTTTGTTACATGTACGTACGTACGTACGTACGTACGTCTTGAAAGTGAGGAAGGGTCTTTTACGCACGTGTTGCAGAAGAATGGTATCAATTACCGAAAGTTAGAGCAGGGAATCCTCTCTTCACAAAGTTTTCATCACTCGTCATGGGAGAGGATGATCTTTGGGTGAAGGGAGAGATATTGGTCGCTACTATCCAGCCTGTATACACTGTGCTCCGCATTACAGATATGGAGGGTAGCACTCTTGGCCTTGTATACGAGTACATCAACCGAATACAAGATTGCATCCAGCGAGTCGATGGACTATCATAGACAGAGTAAGTTTAATAACTTTATTGCAATTTGCTACTTATAATTTATTTAATTTTTTATGTTACATATATAATTATTCATACATGATACATGATACATCATACATGATATATCATATATATATATATATAATATATATATATAATATAATATGATGTATCATGATTCATGTGTGATTGTCGATAATTGCTCAATGCTTATATATGTTTTTTTTTAAATAGAAAGAACGAGTTATGTGACGCTGTCCAAAGACGATGGGATTGGTTTCATAAACCAATCCATGCAGTTGCTCACATTCTTCATCCACTATGGAGAAATGAGGAGCAATGCACAAACGAAATTCTTGAGGATAGCTGGATTGAGTACATCTCGGATGGACAAGGGGTGATGTAGCCCTCTTGTCTCAATTGGAGGATGAGAGAGTGCGATTCCGTAGCATGGAGAAGTATTTTGGACAGCCTACAGCATGACTACGAGAGAATCAGCTTTCTCCTGTCGCATGGTGGGAAAAATATGGAGTTAGTACTCCTTTATTGGTAAGTGATTTTTTAATAAATATTTCATCTCATTATCAAAGAATCAAGTATAAATTCTAATTAATTTGACTATGTGCGAATCACAGAGAAAACTTGCCTTGCGAATACTTTCGCAAGATTGTAGTACAGGACCTGCAGAGAGAAATTGGAGCACATGGGCTTTATTCCATACAAAAAAGAGGAATAGATTGAGTCCAACACAACT
>CM035444.1:71283494-71288494 GCA_020310875.1 Ceratopteris richardii
GTTTATGGCCGTTTCGGTGCGTAGCGCCCGCGGGTCCTCTCAAGGCCGGGGCTTGTGTGTTGGTTGGCTGACGGGCTTGGACTTGGGTTCCTCCCCGTTCGTGTCGGTTCGAGGTTAGTGCCAACGGGTCCTCTGAAGGCCGGGGCAAAGTTGTGTGTTGGTTGGCCGGCGGGCTTGGACTTGGATTCCTCCCCATTCGTGCCGTTGTGGGTAAGCGCCCGTGTGTGGGCTTGGCCGTCGGGTTGGACTTGGTTTCCTCCCGATTGTGCATCTTGAGGGTCACATGCCCGCGGGTTCCCAGTAGAGGCCGGGGCAAGTTTGGGAAAAGGAAAAGGCTATGCCGGCGGGCAGTGACGTTGAGGTCCCCCTCGCGCGACTAGCAAGTTGGGCAATGGTAAGTGTGAGCGGCCGACGGGCAGTGACGTTTAGGTCCCCCTCGTGCGGTCCGCGCCTGCGGGTTCCTTCGAGACCGAGGCAAAGTCGGGAAAAAGTGGAAAAAGATAAAGGTCCCCCTCGCGCGGTTGGGCAGTAGGAAAAGGGAAAAGCAAGTCCGCGGGTTCCTTCGAGACCGGGACAAGGTAGCGTGGTCGACGGGCAGTGACGTTAAGGTCCCCCTCGTTCGATTCACTAAAGCAGCAAGTCGCTCACGAGATCTTCGGGACCGGAGCAAGTGTGTGGTTTGGGCAAACGGGCAGTGACAATGATAGGTCCCCCTCGTTCTGTGCCTTTGTGTGTTGAGTCCGCGGGTTCCAGGTGAGACCGGGACAAGTGTTTGGGTGTGGCCGGCGAGTGTGGCTGGGATCCCCTCGTTCGTGCCTTTTTGTGTGAGCCGCCTGCGGGTCTCGGTAGAGGCCGAGGCTTATGTGCAAGGGTAGCTCGTGGTGTGCCTTCGGGGCCCAAGTTACCGTTTCGGAAAGGATGGCCGACGCAAGAGTAAGCCGCTATGCGCAGTGCGATCGTGCCTTTGGTTCGTAAAGCTGGTGGGCCGACGATAGGCTCGTGTTGGAGGAGGTGGGAATTGCCAAGGAGCGCATGATGGGCGTGTGCTAGGCGGATGTAATGGGATCCGTCGCCTCTTGGTGATTGGTTTTGCAAGGCTGAAAATATGGCGGGTGTGTGGAACGGTTCGAGACGGCCGTTTCCATCACATAAGGTGATTTTCAGGAACTCGGCTAGCATGTTGTAAGTTGCGCGTTCGCCGCATGTCTATGCCTATGTTATGTAAAGCTTGAGGGCCGCCGATAGGCCTCTCTTTTGGTGGGATTCGCCTTGGCCGGTGTATGAGCGCCGTGTCTTGGTGATTTCGGATGTTGGATTGGAAACAAAGGGGTGTGTGTGTGGAGTGGCAACGAGGCCTCGTCCACCACAATGTTTGGGTTTGACCCTCTTTTGCATATCAGCCCGGGAAGGGGCATTCTGGTTCTCTTTGAGAACGGCTTAGTGTCGTTTGGCACTAAGTTTCATCTTCGGTTTGGAAAGGCCCATCCAGTTGCACGGCAACAAAGGGCAATGTCTTCGGACATCGGCTTGAAGTCTTGATGCGTCAAGATTCACGCTTTATGGAAAGGAAAGGCCCATTCTTATCGCAGGGCGATAAAGGGGCAAGATGAACGTCTGGATTGCGACTTGACTCTAGGGGATTGATCACCCTCTTCACGATAAGAGTTGTCTTGGATTTTCCAAGTGCTTAGGCCCAAATCTATCGTATGGAGGATACAGGGGCAAGGTGAACCGTTCATAAGCGAATTGAGTTCGATGGACTGGCCATCTGTCTTGACGATAGGATCTCTTTGAAGGTTCTTGGACGTAAGTACGCATTCAGCCTACAACGAGGCAAAGCGTTTTGACCCAAACTGTGAAGTCCCCTTAAGTGCAAAATTTGGCTCATGTGGAGCTTGACTTTGTCCCGATGCAGTCGGAGTGGGGCAAGTCATCTTCTTCGTAGTCCCTTTGCTTCGAGCCAAACCGGCGGTGTTAGGTTCGCACCTCTTGCACAAGTAAGTTTCCCTTATAGATATGTTTTTGCACGACAACCCATGGTCATAAGGACACTGCTCCATCCTTTGAGAGTAAGAACACCATGCAGAGTCATAAAAGCCATTCACGACACGTCACCCCTGCAACTACACCGAAAACAGGATTAAGTTAGCACCTGTAGGTGAACTTCTCGAGGACAAGAAGTCTGTTGAAGAGGGGGGGAATATGTGACGGCCCCGTATTTCTATCCAGCCCATCTTGGTGCTTGGGTGGTATTCCCTGCTGCGCCGAATTGTGCGCAACTATAAGGGGAGTAGGTTCCGTGACATCCTCTGCACGGCGGACTGGACTGGAGTGCCTCCAACGTGCGGGCTAAGAAGCACTATGGACGTAGGTGCCGAGCCTTCCCTTCCTCACCGTTTTGGAGAACGTCGGTTGTCTCTAGAATCGTGGGTAGATGCCCGGTAACGGGAGCGTCCCCCGCCCCGTCTCGGCGGGTCTTGGGTGACGGTTATGAGCCGTGAGGTTGGCACGCCTTGGCCGGCCACCTCGTATCTTTGGGTTGAGGTCCCTTTGGGGTTGGCTTGAACATGACGGCCTCCCCGTTCGGGTTACTCTCGGGCAAAGGCCCTTTGGACGTCCCTCCGCGCAAGCTCAAGTTTCAAGCGGATTCGAGCCGATGGGCTGCCCCTTGAACTTGGGTTTGCACTTGTACTTCACAATATATATATATATATACATACATACATACATACATACATACATACATACATACATACATACATACATACATATATATATATATATATATATATATATATATATATATATATATATATATATATATATATATATACGTATATATGTGTGTGTGTATGTATGTATGTATGTGTGTGTGTGTGTGTGTGTGTGTGTGTGTGTGTGTGTGTGTGTGTGTGTGTATATATGCGATGTATATGTATACATGTATATGTATATATGTATGCATATACATATATGTATATGCATATGTATGTTTTCTTTTTTCTTTAATTTTTCTTTTTCCTAGATACATGTGACATATGTAGGACTAAAAGTTATATTCATAACCAAATAAAAAATAAGCATTTTTTTTGGGTGAAAAAGCAAGGATTCTGAATGGCTTAGATGTGTTCTCCGCTTAGATGTGTTCTCCCAACGACTAAATAGAGGTCCTCATTTCTGATCTATTGAAACAATATTGATGAGTCCAAGCACTAAAAATGTTGTGCACCCTCTGTAGTAATTTAAAAGGTTCTGATTTATTATTACAAGTGAACTATCCCTTCTGCCTAAAGGTTTTAAGTCAACTAAAGGAAAAAAAATCAGATAACTTTACACCTAAAACATTTTCATTTACACAAATGCACATTCCTGCCTTTGACAAACTTGATATCTTGGTGGATCATATATTTCATGTTCAAAGTATTACCAAAACATATAATATTTCCTAAGATGCAACTCTATGACAATGATAACCTGTGGAAGCCAGGATGGGACACTCAATGCCAAAAGCAGCTTCAAGCATACTGCTCTGATTTCTAAAAAATGTACTTACAAACAGAGATTGAACATTTCAAAAACCTCAATGTCGTTTGAAGTAAAAATAACTTTACACCAAGACCCTGACAAATGTGCATGCATTTTTGGATTAGTTATAAGAGTAGCAGGAATCATAAGCTTAGACTTAAACATTCACCTGGCAATTACCATCTCCCTCCACCTTCAACTCGCTCAATGTATAGTCCATCAACCTTGAAATAAACAAAATGTAATATTCAAAATGTGAACATTTAGAAGATAAAAGAACAATATTAAAGAAACCCTTCAAAAGCTATGACTTGTAAAGGATCAAAACTGGGCTTCTCTTTGTTAGAATTCATTTGACTCATTTTGACAGAAATTCTCAATAATGATTAGAATAATAATAGCAGCCCCAACAGTGCCAATGCATGCATCCTTCGCATCCACACAGACATATATCCTCCCCTTTTTTCCTCCTTTTTTCTCCTTTTTTTCTCTTTTTTTCCTCTTTTTTTTTGGTTTTTTTATGGGGGGGGGAAGGGGGGGGAGAGAAGGTTACATCATTACATGCAGAGATCCATAATGCCTCAGAGAATAACAAGGCTTGACAATTATGCCCAGAGGGTCATATCTAAGCGACAATGTACACAGCCACTTATTTTCATCCAAAAGTTAGGCACAATGTTATGAATAAGGTCTTATTAGCTTTTGTGATAATGCATGAAAATATAGGTTAATTTTCTTCCTGACTTCCATATGTAGCACAGTATAAACCAAGTATCATCTGCATCAATGTGCTTGTAAAGCCAAAATGCTTCTTATCACTGTAGTTTGATATTCCTGCAACTCCAAAATATTTGTTGCATATTTCAGTGCAGCAGCAAAAAAGCCCAAGTTATGTCTTCATAAGCAGGCTCCTGATTTTAAAATGTCTTTGATAACGATCATAGACATACCCTGTTTCTCAAGGGAGTGCTTTGGCCAAACACTTACTCCTTTCAATCCATCTACTATTGAGTATTTGGAGTTCATGTCTTTTAGTACATTTAACACTGTAGTGACTAGTCCTCTTCCCTTTCCAGTAAAGCATGAACAGTACCAGTAGATCAGCCCCACGATTGTTCATGTTTACTAAAGTCCAATTTCAATGATTGTGTATGCTTATATCAAAGTTGCAGAGCATTTAGAAACTCCCCAGCTGAAAATACAAGTTGAACACGCACAAACAAATAATTGAGAGAGGAGATGGAAGATGGCCTCAAGGGGGGACTCACGGCTCAGAGTACAAGATGATAAAGCCCAAACCCTGACTTTATACTTGAAATCTATCCTCTGATGGTTATATGGCATGGATTGCCCTCAGCATAAGAGCTGCAACAAACAATCCGATCAGCCAGCTTTTTTAAGCCCGCTGCCCAAGGCTGAGAAAAAATAGCCACAGCCTACAGGTGGTGTGGCTTCCAAGAGAGAGACCCTCTAGT